>JACWBX010002177.1:6330-28308 GCA_014622435.1 Polypedilum pembai | reverse complement strand
AAACTCAACAATTTTTTAATTTCAGTTTTAGTTAATTTATTTTAAATGAAGCTTCTAATTAGAAACGAATCTGTTAATTTTGTAATCTGCTAACAAACACTGATCTGTGGCGACAAAAATGCGCTTAAGTACTCCGATCCGTGGTCGAGTACTTTCTATATCTTTTAGTTAATTTTGGATCGCTGATTACAAATCTGCAAGAATTTTGTGGCGCTTTCATGTTTTTTATAGTTCGCACATGGTGTTAATTGCTTGTGCGAACTTTTTAAAGTGTTTAATATAGTACAAAATACTTGAATAAACACTTTAAAAAGTTCGCATAAACAATTAACATCATGTGCGAACTATAAAAAGTGTTTAGTACAGTATGAGTTTATATTAGTGGACTATACTGTACTAAACTCTTTTTATAGTTCGCACATGATGTTAATTGCTTGTACGAACTTTTTAAAGTGTTTATTCAAGTATTTTGTACTATATTAAACACTTTAAAAAGTTCGCACAAGCAATTAACACCATGTGCACTTTGATTCAAATATTATCTATTTTAACAGCAAAAACAAGCTAAAATAAATTGAGAGAATTTATTTCAGAAATTTATTCTGAAAGTGAACATTTTTAACCGCATCAGATCACTGTGGAGTTAATAATTTTCATAATAAAAACTGAATCAAACATTTAAGCATTAACATGTGATTGTATCCGTTAAAAATTTTAATTTTATGAATTCTACACTTCTACAAAGTATCTATTACTACTGCTTCTCTCTCTTATTTTGTCACAATATCGAAGTTCTCTCGCAATAAAATTGCGAAAGAAAACATACGGAGAAATTTTTTTGGAAAGACTTTTTTAAAAATTCTTTTATACGGATTTACATTCATATCTTTAAAATGATTCAAGCTATTTTAGTATTCAACAACCATGGCAAGCCAAGGATAACAAAATTTTATACATACTTTGTAAGTTATCATGTTTTAATTAGATTTATTGAGAAGAAAAATTTTAATTGATTGATAAGAACTTTTATGAGTTGAATTTTGAATAACTTTAATAATTATTGATAAGAAAACATTCAAAATTATCTTTTAGAATGAAGATCAACAGCAGCAGATTATCAAAGAAACATTTCATCTTGTCAGTAAAAGAGAAGATTCGGTTTGTAATTTTCTTGAGTATCCAGGAACATTCCATGAAATTAGTGCAGACTGCAAATTAATTTATAGACATTATGCTACTTTGTATTTTGTATTTTGTGTAGACAGCAGTGAAAGTGAACTGGGAATACTTGATTTAATTCAAGTTTTTGTTGAGACACTTGATAAATGCTTTGAAAATGTCTGCGAACTTGATCTCATATTCCACGCTGATTCTGTACATTATATTCTCAATGAATTAGTTATGGGAGGAATGGTACTACAAACAAATATGAATGAAATATTAGCAAGAATAGAAGACCAAAATAAATTGCAAAAAGCTGAAGTAAGTAATAAGTTCATATTTCTTACTTAAATCTTTAAATTTGAATCATTTTAAGGCTGGAATTTCATCAGCATCGGCATCACGAGCTGTCTCTGCCATGAAAAGTTTCAATATGAAAGATAAAGTTTTCGACTTGCCTGATAAAATACGTGATTTCAAATTTTGACCTCGCGCACTTGAAGCTCCTATGTCTTTAGACGCTACGAGCTTGTCAGCTTTTAAACTTGACTACTATCAAAATGACAGTGGTTATACTGAATTAAAATAAGTGATAAAATGAATATTATCTAAATTTATAAATCAATTAAAAAAAATTCACATTCAAGAAATATTTGAAGTAAAAGAAATTGAATATATTTATCCAAATGACATTTAATGAGATTATAAAATAATAAAATTCACTTACACACATTTACCTATCTATTTTATAGCGTAAATTTTAGTTTAATAAAAAAATTGTCACCACTCAAATTTATTTATCTTCTTCATTTCTTTATTATGATTAGCTTGGAAATATAAAAATGAATCACATTTATTAATGGGTTGAATTTCCAACTAATTTGTCATATGTGTATATAGAGAATCGATAGCGATTGTTTACATTTTAACACAATCATTCTGCATCAACATACAAATACATCTTTAATTTATCAGCACTAATGAGAGAGTTGAAAATGAAATACGATTAAATTTCAGTTGAAATCTAACTTTTAACGTGCACGGACTTGTGGTTGACTTGAAAGAAATAAAATGAAGTCAAATGGTAGAAGAACAAGAATTTTTCTTGATACCTGTGATGTTGTAGTTGATGCATCTTACAATCAAGGCATAGCTTTGAAGAATGATTCTCAAAATGAAAATTTGAAGAACACCCTTGAAATGCTGTTGGAAAAATTTCTGCAAAAAAACGTTAAAGTACACTTTTTCGGTTCACGCGTCATTGGATTAGCGTCTGATAAAAGTGATTTGGATATTTTCATTGAAATTGGTGATTTTTCAATACAAATGTTTTTTAAATGAATAATGTAATAAAGTATTTTCACATAGATAACAATTTTCATGGTGACAAGGACATTCAACGTGATGCACAAATTTTACGTGAAATTTCTTTAATTTTAAAATCTCATTCATCATTATGGAAAATTAAAAGTGAAGTTCCTGCTGCAAGTGTTCCAGTTCTGAAGACAATTTATATTCCAAGACTTTTAGAATGTAAGCTTGACTGCAATGTTTACACTTGTTCTCCAATTGCAATTATATTTTAGGTGACATTGTTGCATCAAACGGCTTGGGTGTTCGAAATTCATTAATGATTGGATATATTTTTGAATTGCAACCAGAAGCAATGAAATTTTATCATTTTATGAGAAATTTCCTTCCTCGTTATAATCTTAATTTCGATGGATATCTATTGAAATTATTGATAATTTTTTACTTTCAAAATGAAAATTTGATGCCATCAATTTTAAAAGTACAAGATGGTTTAGGCACTGAGATGATTGGAGGTAAATTAAAAATATTATTTAACTTGAACTTATAAAGAAAACTTTAATTTATTAAGGTTGGAACGTTAAATTCGATTTAGGACGTGATTTGAATTTTTATAAAAAGAAACCGATCACCAGTTTCAAACATCATGTTCCGAATTTCTTCAAATTTTATGCTACATTCAATTATTACAAACATGCAATGTCTGTTCATCATGGTGTCAAGATAAATCGTACATTATATTCGCATAAAGATGAAATCAAAGACGAGTACATGCTTTGCATTTTTGGTCCGATAAATTTAAATCACAATATTGGAAAATATTTAAAGAAGCAAGCAGTTCATACTTTTATGATGAAATCTACAGGAATTTATTTTGGATTCCTCAAATATCATCCATGGAACGTTGCTTATGAGAAAATGAAGCAAGACGAATCTTAATTCATTCATTTTTGTCTGGAAAATGAAAGTATTTTTGAATCACAGAATACAATTCATTTTAACAAATAAAAATCAATTTTTTATTTCCATTCTAATGAAAAATTCAAGAGATCATTTTTATTAATTATTTAGTAAATCCATATTCAATTGTGGTTGTTGATAATGTGGATTAAAAATGGCTTTGCCTCGATGATTGAAAATATAGAATGACTGAAGATTTGACAAAGTGTCAAAATTAGTTTTTCCTATATCTGTTGCATGAATCAATTTCCAATCAGACTTTAGACTTAAAATTGAATAAATTATTACAGCAAAACTAACAATAGCTTGTAAGCTTATCTAAAATATAAACATCAGAAATTAAACATTTTTTTTTGTTTTAATTCAATTTTATACTTACATCTAATGGTAATGAAGTAAATTCTTGTTCAGAAATCCTCAAATAAGTGCGAACTAAAATATTTTATGAGAAATTATCATTAAAAACATTTTAAATGAACTTACATTGAACTGCTGAATATGCAGAATGTGCTAATGCTAAGAATCCAAAGATAAGAATGATTTTATAAATAGTTTTCGACATGTTTTTCTAAAATTTTAATTTTTAATCAAATTTAATAGTAGAAAAATACAATGTTTTGATTTTTGATCTTGGACATTCAAATTTGAACTTAACGGTTAAATATAAAATTTTTGATGGCAAATTTTAAATTTTTTATAAGAAACTTCCAAAATCTTGACTTTGCAAAATGATATTTTAAAAATATTTTTCAAATTAATTTATAAATTTTTAGAAAACTCAAATTTTCCCCTCTCAATCTTTTCATAATTTTTTACAAGGGAAAACATATATTTCTCTCTTCCCTCACTCAATTACTTATGATTATTCAATTCGATCTGTTGTGTGCGGTTTAAAAGTCAATTAAATTAATTCAATTAACGATAGTTTGGTGAAATTAAATTTTTAGTTTTACTTTTATCACTTCATAAGTCTAGTCCAATAAAATCGGTGAGTAAAATTTTAATAAAAATTTTTTACACTTGCTGCTCATTCATGGCTAAGAAAATAAAAAGAATATAAGTGTTATTTTGGAGTTAATAATAGTCGTGCTATGTAATATTATTTCTGTAACTTCTTCTAAACATTCCATCATCTTTTCATCATATTCATCTTCTTTCGTGTACGATTGTGTGTAGTTTTTTTTGTGAATTTAGCTTGCAAATACTGCCGTATTGAGCTTCTAAGTAATATACAAATTGCCATTGCGCATAATAAATTATTTATGAACTAAATCAAATACGCCATGAATCATTTATTTTGTTACATTCAGACCTACGAAATGCCAGCTTTTAAAATTTTTCCAGTGTGATTTCATTTCATGCTACTTGCTATCAATAAAAGATAACAAACAACAAATGTACTACTTCTATCTTTCTCTCTCACTCTTTTGACTGAGTGGTTTTCTAAATTGTTGATGTCTGAATCAACAGATTGTCGGTATTGTTATCAGGAAAAACAAAATTTACTAACAGACTTTGGCAAACATATTTCATCACACATCATTTCTTTTGTTATGCATTTCACACTATTTGTATATTTGCAAAATTGTTTTTTCTTTATCTTTTTTGGCTTGCTTGCCAGTCAGTCTACATAAAAAATAGCGCTCTACCTTTTTTCAGCTTATTACTTTTAGTAGGTGAACATTTTATTTGTAAATGAGTAATTGTTATTGTTCACCTTATCGCACTCAATAAAATCCATTGAAGCTTGCTGATTATCAGATTTTAACTTTTAATTATTTGATTGCAATGCTATTGAATTCTGCGTGCTAGAGAAATATATCACGAAACATTAAAGGGCTAATCTTACTATTTAAATAATTAGGGCGAAGACGATCCGATTAATCGGCGATTTTTAAGATTATTACGATTTTTTGCGATTTCTAAGAAAATTGAATTTTCTTCTAAAAACTCAAATGTTAAGCAAATCTTTGATTGTATTCTAGTTTTATCTGCTAAATTCACAATTATTGTTTCTTTCCCTTACTACTTCTTGCAGTTTTATGATAGATATTACGAGATTTTTGATGATTTTCTATAAAATTTTCATTTTTGCAAAATGTAAACAAAAGATTGTTTACAAATATTTTCAAATTTTCAGTTACAAAATTAGAAATTTTAGAAGGAAATAAACCCGTATCTTATTATATGCTTTAGTAGCTTTCATCTAACAAATACTAGAAGTTCCTAGCTACTTTCTATAAAATTGCGATTAATCGGAGTGTCTTTGCTTTGTAAATAATCAATAATGTTAATGACATTTAAACTCAAGGTAGCTACTTTACTAAGCGTTAAATCTTAGAGCAAAAATAATTTAAATTTACAAAAATCAAGCTCTGATGTTAAAAAATACATTTTATCGGTTGACTGTATATAAATAAATTTGCCTATAACACACCTGTTGATTTCTCATGATTTATATAAGAGAAAAATTTTAAAGAATTTTTTTTTCTGCCTCTCAGTCATTATATACAGTAAATAGAAAAAAAATACAAAGCAATTTTTTCTTTATACAATAGAAAGCCATGCAATCGTCAACAGGAACGCGAACAGTCACACAGTCGGAGACTAATGTGAATCTTGCTATAAGATATGACCCTACATACTTTCGTACTATACCGGGTATTATTAAATGCACATGTGTTGTAAGTAAATTCGTCATTCACGCGCGTTTGCATTTCGTCACATTTGTTTGTCTTATTTATCATCACATTTTCTTCTTTCTTTTCCCTCTTCATGTTATCACAAATTACATGTGAAATAGGCGCTCAACTTACTTGGCTTTATATCGATTGAAGCATCAAGATACACGCACTTATCAAGTGGTACATTCTTCAATGGAATTGCAATGATTGGTTTCTGGTTTACCGGCATTCTGTTAGTGTTTTATGTATTCCACGTGGTTGAGAGATATTTTAGAATACCATGGATACAAATTGAGCTTATATTTTGTGTTATATGGACAGCATTATATCTTATTGCTGCCATAACAGTATCAACTGTCAATTCTGGTGCATATACTGCTGCTGCATTCTTCGGCTTTTGTGCAATGGTTGCTTATGGTTATGACTCGTGGTTGAAATTCAATGCTTACAAGAATGGTGAAATAGCACAAGGACAAAGGAAAATTGTCTCACAAACAGTTATCACGCAACAAACTCCATCAGCTTTTCCCGCTTAAATACAAATTGTCTTCATTAAGCTTAGTTTAGTCATTTATCATTATTTTGTATGTTTAAGTTCACCTCTATCTTTTTAGTAATTGTCACATTCTAACTTGCGTTAATTGAGTAAATTTTTGAACTTTTCTCTTTTTTGTTTTGCAAGACTGAGGTCAATTTATTTAATATTTAATTTAAATTTTTATTTGAGGTCTCAGTCTTGTGTAAACGCAATTAAATCAATTATATAGACTAATCTCAGGATTGTTGACATAAACATTCTTCAGATCTGTTATACAAAAATATTTATTGGGTGCTTTCATTTATAATGAGATTCTTATAAGAACTGAAAGTTATTAAAATTTATACAAAAATTCTTTTTTCTTGCCGTTTAGTAAAAAATTTATATTTTATAAAGTTACACATTTACCTTTATTTAAAATCATTTATTTTTCTATTAATTATAAATTTAATGAAACATTTCCAATTCGATTTAAAATCGGAACTGTTAAAACTTAGCATCGTGTGCAATGTTACGGAATCAATGATCAAAATTTATCGTCCAACATTTCTCAAATATTTACACACATATTTACTTATGTTATTAGACTAAAAATATCAAGGGGATAGACATAAAAACCAAGCAAGGACAATTGAAGAAAATATCACAAGAAATCATAAAGAGATCATAAGAGATGTTAGTTAAAGACAGAGCCCGAAGTCGACTAAAAAATTATATGCTAAGTCGATTTATGTACAAATTTTTAATCGATTTTGGGCTCTGTTTAAAAATAGCAAAAAATCATTAAATTTAATCGAGTGGCTTTGCCTGGCTTAAAATGGCAAAAATATGACAAAAAAACTTGAATGAATCTTGAAATAATTTTTTGAAAAATTTTTAAAAATTCAATCATGACTATTTTCTTAATCTACTTCTGGTTGCGTATTTTTAATTCAAAAGTTTGCAAAACAAGGAGAAATATTAGCTTATTATTTCTTTAATGCATATACTTGCAAACTTTATTTCAGTGTTGTTATCGTAGACGTCTACGTCTATGTAGACCTTCGCGTAGATTTGTCTACGTAAGCGTATTTGAGCGTAGACAATTTTTAGCGCATTGTTGTAGTAAATACGCTTATTTCGTTTAAGTAAACAATGTTTAAACGTAGACATTAGTTTACGTATACAAAGTTGTATAACAACCAGAGTTATATTCGAAGAAATTTTTTCATACAACCTACGATTTCTGCTTACGTAGGCAAAAACTACGTGAAAATGCCTACAAATATTTTGTAGATTTGCCTACAGCATCGCATAGTTTTTGCCTAAGTATGCAAAAAATTTCGCCTGTAAAGGTCTAAGCAAAATCTTCGGTAGAACCTACATAGGCCGTAGACAGTAGACACCTACGTAACAACACTGGTTTATATGAAAAGAAAATTTTAAGACTCGGTATTATGCAAACAAGAAGAAGATGTTTATGTGCATAATTCTTCTCCTTATCTGCATAATGCTGAACCTTAGAAAACTCGAATTTTAAAATTGTTGTATCAAAATTTTCAAAACATTTCAAAGTCATTCAGTGATAACACAAAATAGCCTAAATTTCCAAATAATGTCTATCCCTTTGATTATTTTATTATTTACATGAAATTTGTGAAAATGATTTTTTGCATCACAATTTTCATGCATAGTAAAAAATGTTTTTACTAATCAAAAAATGATCTTATATGAAACAAAAAGAAAAGATATTTACAAATCAAATACTTATATGTGAAAAAGAAGACGAAAAAGTTTATATACAAAGAAAAAAAATTATTATCAATATGATACTTATGAATGTTTGCTATCGATGTATTTTCTCAAATAAAACAACAATTTATAATGTTTCACATTGCTGTTAATTTGTGTAATGTCTTTTTTCCATCAAATGAAAAATGTTTTGTGTCTTCCAGACAATGAATATTTTAATAAGTAGATAGTCAGTGCTTTGAGGTGAAGGTGATAATTTATATTGATTTTTCTATGTTAAATTGAGCTTTGATTTTCTTTATAGAGATTTTTTATCAGCTTAAAAAATGTCTACATTTAGATTTGATCTTGAGTATTTAAAAACAATTGATGGTTATCTTAAAGTTGCATTGATTGTGAGTATTTTGGAAATACGAAGTATTTACTGTCCAGCATTTGAGCAGATAAAAGGTTTAAGTTGGTATTCAGCCAAGCTTTGACATGTCTGCCGATTGCTAAATGGAAGAATACCTGACTGTAAATGAGAAGACGCGGATTCGATTCCCGCTCGGACCGAGACATTTCAAAGCGTCTTTTTTCTGCTCGTCTGACAGAGTATAAAAAAGTGATAATTATTAGACTTAATAATTTTCTCTTGAATTCTTTTAGATTCTTGGAATTATAAATGTCAGCATTATCAATTCATCGACCTTTGCCTTTGGATTTTATAATTTTACTGCTGGTTTTTCAATGTTTATAACATTAACAATGCTGCTACTTTTTCTTTTTCATGTTCCTGAAAAATTTTATTCACTTCCATGGTTGCCTGCTGAAATTGGTGCAATATGTTTGATCACATTACTTTATTTTATAGCATCATTGATTGCAGTTCTTAAAGTAGGTTTTAGATTTAGGGTTCGGCAAATACATATGCACTTGACTATTTTTGTGCAAGTTGCATGCAAGTTGACTTACTCAAAAATGTCTCTGATTTATTAAGATTTTATCAAATTTAGTCAAAATTTGGACAAATTTATATGAAAGTCAATGATTCTTAAATTTACCAAATATTGATCAAATTAAATAAAAACTGTAGGAATTAGAGACAATCTTTAGTAAGTCAACTTGCACAAAAATATGTGAATCTCAGTCAAGTATCCATGCAAGTGCCGATCCCTATTTAAATTTTCTATTTTAGAAATCAATAATTTTTTTTAAATATTTCAATTCCAGCCAAGTGTAATAGCATCATTTGCTGGATTGTTTGGGTTCTTAACTACAGCTGGTTACTTTTATTCTGGATATCGAAAGTACAAATTATGGAATAATGGAGATACAGCTCAAGGCACTTTTATTAACAGATCAACCACAACAAATGGCAATGACAATCAACAAGCATCTGCATTTCCAGCCTAAACTTCATTTTTGAGATTTTTATTGTAATTTTTAACATTTTAGTGTCGAATAAAATGTGTCAATGAGATTTAATGATAAATAAAATTTAAATTTTCTGTTTTAAAATATTTATCAGATAAGCAGAAAAAGCTAAGTTCGAAACCGTTTTATTTTTTAGTCACGATTAATTAAAATTCAATTAATTTTTAGTCGATTAAAAATAAAATGCTAATCAACTAAATTTTAGCTGTTTTTTAGTTGAAATTTTTAATCGATTAAAAATTAATTGAATTTTAATTAGTCGAAAAACGGTTTCGGACTCTGAGAAAAAGACCTTGACATGTTTAATCCGAGTGAAAATTGAATCTGCGTCTCCTGTTTGCCAGTCTTTCACTAAGTTATCAGTGGACATCTCAAAGTATGTCAGAATGCCAATTTAAACTCTTTTCTGTCCAAGTTATCATTGCTGACAGAATTCATTTCGTATATCCAACGTGATTTTACTTTCAGTAAATAAAATGAAAAAAGTTGTCATAGCAACCATTTTTGTTTCTAATAAACCAATTTTATTGATTGAATTCAAACAATTTACTTTCATTTGTTTATAACAACACAAAAAGTACAAACATGGAATCGGCAGCTGAATCTGAAGATATTTTTGTGACACTTGGTGTTGATCAAGATGATGAACAGCATGAAGAGGAAGATAATGATGACATTTTTCCTGAAGAAGAAAATCTTAATGGCTTGTTATCAGCTGATCATCCACTTATGGAAAGATTTCAAAGAGCTTTGACAGATCACTTGCTGAAAGTCAAAACTCAATTGGAAAATGAAATTTCTGACATTGATCACGCGATGAAGGAGAAAACTGAAGAAATTTCTGAAGTTGGTGCAAAACTTTATGATTTGCAAAATGAAATTGAAAAACAACGTGAGCAGTTGGACAAGTATAATGGTCAAATTTTAGAAGTCTCAGAAAAGAGACGTGTTCATGAAGAAAATGTTGCTAAGCTTAAGAGTGAATTTTACAAAAGTGAAAGCTCATGCAAGGAATTGAAGAGAAAGAATAATGCAATGACTCAAGAAATTGAAAGCATGCGAGCATTAGAAAGTGAAATTACAAAATGGAACAATGAGGCAAGTTTTTGAAAACTTTTTTTTAGAACATTTAACTTAAAATTTCTTTTCACACAGATCCAAAATGAAATTGCACTTGCTAAAAGAGTTGCAACAAAAGATATGAAAGACAAGAAGCTTGCAGCTGAAGATAAGAAGAAAATGGATTTGCTTCTTCTCAATCTTGATTCAGAATTGCAAAAAAAAGAAGTTGAACTTGCAAATATTGAAGATCAAATTCGTGAACATTCTGAAGCTGTAGCGTTTCTGAATCAAAATTTGGCAGAAGCAAATGTTGATCTTGAAGGACTGCAGCAAGAGCATAAAAAGCTAATGCAAGCATGGGGTGAAGTTATTGTCGCAGTACAACATCGTGATAAATTACTTGCAAAAGTTCGAATGGATTTACAGTGAGTGATAAAAGAAAAATTTGAATAAAATTTTTATTTATTTCTTTAAATCACAGCAATGAACAAGAAGAGCATAAAACACTTCAAGCCAGCATTGATAACACTAAAAAGTTCATCGCTAAAGAGCAGGAAACAACTGATCGACTCAATGAATTTAAAGATCGATTGCAAAGGGAAACAACAAACATTGAGAAACAAGGTAAACTGTTCAAACACCTGCATGTCCTTTATTTAACTTAATCATCCATGACTCACATATTTACATTACAGTTCAAATTTCGGAGGGTGAAAATATCAAATTGGATCAAAAAATCGAACATTTTAATATAATTTTGGAGAAAACTGAAGCTGACATTGAGCAGGCACGCTCTGAAGGTCTTTTGACGAAAAATCATTTGACAAAATTGACAAACAAATTGGAAAAATTGTCACGTGAAAAATTTGAGACTGAAGAAAAAATTCTTGATCTTTTGCAAGAGCAAATTACTACTGATAAAGCAGGTCAACATCGTGGTCGTCTTTTGCGTGAAGCACAAGAACAGAGAAGAAAATTAGAAATGCAAATGTCAGAAACAGAAAATAAAATGTCATTGACTATTCTTGATCTCGAAAAATGGCGTGGCTTAGTTCAAAAGTCAAAAGAAAATGTTGAACGATTGCAAAAAGAACACAACGATGCAGATGCAGAAGCAAATCTTGTCAGTGAAGAAATTGAGAAGTTGAAATTAACGACTAAGAATAAATTGATTGCACTTGATGCTGTTCATAGACAACTTGAACAAATGATTGAGAAACTTGGTGGAAAAGAAATGAACTTGAAAGAAGCACAAGTTATTGAGCTTGAGAAAAAAATTAAAGAAATTGATGCAAAGATTAAAGAATCTCAACAATTTTGGCTTCGTTTGCAGTCAACTGTTGTTAGTTTGTCCGAAAAGAGAGCTCAACAAATGGATGAAATTTTTATTGGAAGAAAGCGTAAGTTATTAATTTTTTAAATCAATTTTTATAGTAGACTAATGTCTGAAGTTATCTGTTGCTACCAATTAATGCTAATTATGTATGTGTCTTTTAAAGTTTATTTTGAATTTTTCAATGCTCAACACGTATATTTGAGTGTTTCAGTGCTCAGCACTAAGTGTTTGAATGTTTTAGTGTTGAGCACTTATTTATTGAGCATTCTAATGTTCAGTATAATTTTTGAGTGTTTCGATGCTCATCATTTGTACGTTTTATAAATGTTTCGACAACCATAAAGCACTCTGATTTCACTAATTTTAAAATATTTTCTTTCTCTAAACAGAATTGATGGTTATTGAGCAAAAGGCGATGAAAATTGAAGCAGAATTAGAAAAAAGTCAAACTGAAAATCGTGAAATTATTCGTTCATTGAGTAATTTTAATGTAAAACTTGATCAAGCAAGTGCAAAATTGTATGAAAAGAAGAAAGTTCATGAAAAAGAAGAAATGGAATGTCTTTTGGCACATCAAGAGACTGTTGATAAACTCAAAGATGCTGAAATGAATGTTTTAGAACTTGAACAAGAGCTCATTAATTTGGGACAAGAAATTGAAGATTTTAAAAATGAAGTGAAAGAAAAGCACTATGAAGCTCTATCATGGGAGACAAAATTCAAAATGGCAGTTGAAGCAAAGAAAATGCGAGATGATGAAATTGCTAAAAGTAGTGAAATTGGTGTGATGAAAGCTGAAATTCATCGAATGGAAATGAAATATATGCAATTGAAAAAAGTTCAAGAAAACATGGTGAAAGCACTTGAGAACAGCGTTTATCATCGTGATCACATTTATGACGCAGCAAATACTCGTGAGAAAAAGACCGGCAGTAAAAATAAAACGCAGTCAAATATTAAGCACAAACTGAGTGAAATGCAAAATAAGCTAAAAATTATCAATTCCGAGCTCGTTGCAACACAGCGCCAGGTTAGCGATATTCAAAACCGCGAAGAAGTTTTAAAAGCAGATATTGCATCTAAAGAACAAGCTATTCAGTCTGAAAAAGTTCAAGATTGTTTGTTGCAGACTGAAATCGAACAAAGTTTGTTGTTAAAGCACAAGAATTTGGAAACAATTGTTCGCACGCAGAAACGTGCCAAGCGTTATAAATTGTTGCAAACTTGTCAATATTTGCCAAAAATGAAGAATGAGAATGCTCTAGAAGTTGAATTGGAACGACAAGAAGAGATTCATGAAAATCTGGTGAGCATTTTGGACACACTTCAAAAAGACTTTCCTTCTCACAAGTTTCAAATTAAGAAAATTTTCCAAACATTAAAAGATTAAATTTTTGTAATTTTTTTCCTCACATAGTGTTTCTTTGAATTTCTTATTGCACTGCAATTTAATTTATTTTTCATAAAAGAAAAAACAATAAAAATAAAACTTAATATTAACATATCGCCTAATCCTTAGCAAACAATTGGTATTTTCAACTCATCTTCTGATAAATTTGCAGCCACAATTCCATCATTCATTCTATAATAATATTCATAGGTTTTTCTCTGCTCCCTGAGTTGTTCTGATAAGTCTATCATGTCTGCATGACAAGTTGCCTCGTGAAAGCCATCTAAGAAAATCAGGTACCTTATGGATTTATGTTGATATGTTGAGCTATGATGTATACGATTAAAGACACGTGTGATGAAGCCTTGATTGTAATCGACAATTGGCAGTGGTTCATTTTGTGAAAGCGAAACATCAAGGCTCTGATTATTCTGGAAGAACTTCATAAATTGTGATACCACAAGGAAACAAACTGCATTCATAGGAAAAGCTCTTATCAATGTCGAATTCAGTCCTCTTGTAAAGAATGCTAGTCCTTCAGTTTGGTAGCTTTTTCTTATGCAGTCAATGGCTCCGTTATATTTTGGTTTTCCGTCAATTCCATCAACTTGTAAACGAGACTTAACAACATCAACAGGGAAAGAAATAAGCCATGAAAATGTTCCAGCCAGACCACCAGCAATGAGTGTGTAAAAGGCACTTGGATCTTTTGTTTGTCTCATCATCATTTCAAAAGAAACGAAATAACTTGAAAAGCCTAAATTTAAAAGAAGTTTTAATACTTGTTTAAAAATATTTTTTAGTTTTTTAAATACCTGGAATATCTCTAGCAATTGTTATTCCTAAACCTTTAAAAACACCACGACGTCCTTCAGTTTTCCAAATATATTTTAGCGCTTGAAATGGATTATTGTGTTTCACTGCATTAGGTATATCGTTTTGAATTTGTAATCGACTTTTGACTAACTCCATGGGACTGCAAATCAACGATTGACTAAGTCCAGCTGCTGTACCAGCACAAAAATGTGCAAATAGCGATTCTGGATCTTTCGTTTGTCGTTGAACATTTCCGTAGACGCCAAACACAATTGCATTTAGCACTGAAATTGAGGCTAAAGGTGACGAGAGGCCTCGATAAAGTCCATGCAGTGAATCTTTCTGTATAATTTTTTTGAGGCAGTCATATGTTCCGCGATAAAGTGGATTTTTATAATCTTGTGTTTGTAAATGTACTTTCACTGTGTCAAATGGAAAACCAACTAATAATCCCGCACATCCTGTAAAATTTAAAAAATTTAATTTTTAAAAAGTTTTTTCTTATCAATTAGTGACAAAGAAAATTATGAAGATGAAGAAGAAATTTTTTATGATTAATGACCATCACTGGCTATCGCTATTCACATACATCATCGTGAATGTGAAACTGCGCAGTATTTAAATATTTTTTTAAGATTACAATTGACGAATGACAATTTTTTATGTAACTTACCTCCAAAACATCCAGCTACAAAGTCTAATGCCATTTTTTAAAGAATTTTTTCTTTTCACTTTAAATTAATTGTTTTTTGCAGTCTTAATCCTCTTTTAATTTATGTTCAAGAAATTTCTATCTAAAAGTAAAGATGAGCGGTACAATTAGTTGTTGTTGACTGACCAAACAACCAATGATAATTAATGACTTGAAAAAAGAGATTTTTTTTCATATTTTTAGTTTGGGTCATGAGAAGAGGTCAGCATAATAATTTTTAGTCTGATAAGTCAAATTATAAACGTGATTGTCACATTTTGGTCGTCTGATCATCGTCATCACTTGATTTCATTTTAGGGCAAGTATGATGAAGAAGAAGCAAGTGTTTAGAGCAATTCTCAAACTTTGTTTTGTTGTGATTTTTTCGAAAATCAAAATTTCTATTAAATTAAAAGCTTAGAGCAGTTGAGCCTCTCAATGGAGAGGGTTTGATATGAAAAAGGGATGTTGGCGATCCGGATTCAATCCCGGATGACGGCACTTTTTCAGACCTTCAAAAGTTTAGATACTTTGACTGCTCAAAGCGAGGGTCCACTATATGATTCTGATTATTTGTATGGTTTGATATAAGAAAATTGTTGTAAAGCGAGTGTGGCCCGCTATAAGGCCTTTCAGCCAGTTTAGGGCGAAATAAAGTAATAATAAAAAAAAATAATCCTGCTACAATAGTTGATATAAGATGCATTTTCAGAATAGCTAATTTGCGTGAAATCTCAATTCTAAAAGCATTGGTTACTTAAATTGATAATTTTTTTAAGCATTAAAATATCTCGAAAATTACAAGCTCAATCATTATAATTTTGGTATTGAAAGATTGCAATTTTTCTAAAGTTTCAGACTGTGCAAGGATTTTGCAAATGAAGCTGGCATTTAATCACAAAATTCGATTTTTGTTGAATTTTTTCAATTTAAGCTTTTTTGTAGATATTTAAATTTTTCGAAACCGTTTGAAATTATTGCGTCTTAACTTTTTTCATTGTAATATTATGAAACAAAAGTTTAACAGCTAGAATTTAATACATGATTGTATGGAGAATTGTATTTAAGAATAATCCTAAAACTTATCTTTTCTTATGCTGTCTAATTAATTCTCCATAAATTCACTTTATTTTATTAACGGTTTTTTTTTAAATTCTCAAAACAAGTTGAGAAAACTTACAAAGTTGCAAAAATTAAAATTTCAATCATGTTTGTGAATTGCTCTATAGTAATGTTGTTATTGATTGATTTACTATTTATAAATATTTTATAGTAACGTAAATAACTTACAATATTTTTCTTTATTAAATCTGTTCACTGTGATGTCACTGAGCTTTTAAACTTTATTTTTTTTTGCTCAAAATTTTCCTATGATGCGTCAATATGTTTAATGATAAATTTTTTTATATTGTAAATTATCATTCTTGACTCAAACTGAAAATTTTTTCAAGACACTTGCTTGTAATTCTTTCTATTCTATGCACCCAGTTATTAACTTGTTGTTCACTAGGTACAAAAATAATTTTGTTACTACTCAATGTCGTCTTCACTCTCCGAAATCAAAAGATTAACTGCTCAATCATTAAAAATTAATTCATTTTCATGCTTTAAAAGTGATATTTATTCGCACAGCAAGTATTTAAGTTGATAATGAATAAAAGGTTATCAATTATATATTTCGAATCATCTTCATATTAAATTTTAAATTATTTACTTCCATTTTTTGAGACATTTATAATTTCTTTACTTGTATTGAGATTTTTTTTGGACAATAAATATAAATAAAAGTAAACTTTATTTACCTAAATTTATTCTCATAATAATCTTTAATCAGCATCCCTGGAATTCTCAATTCTTCTTTATTTTATAAAAATAGAACTTTCTTAACATAAATAGAATTTAAATATAGCCAAAAAGTGAGACAGATCAAGAATGTTATCAAGTTCTGATTTTATTTGTTTACAAATATGTCGGGTGTGATTGAACGGCACGATCGTGCCCATAGATGAAATATTTTTTACTGAATGATCATTTGATGATGAAAATGTAGGTTTGTCATGTGAATGAATTTTCAAAGATTTTAAATCAAGATAAGATGGTAAAAAGACGTCCTGTTGTTCTCCCATCGACTTTTTATGTTTGTTTATTTGACTTTTGTGGCTTTTAGGCTCGTTAAAAAAAAATTTCCATTGATTTCAGTATAATACGCACAAAGTATAAGAGAAAATGACGATAGTGGGAAGCTTTATAGTGTCTTTGATATTTTTGCAACTCTTAGAAACTTAGATAGATTAAATTTTATTCAGAGTTTTTGAACTAAGATACAAAAGTATTACGTAGGTTTTTCTTAGAAACTTAATGATAAGCTGAAATAAAATTAGAAATAATGTTGAGGAATGTTTCAGTGGTAAGACGCCAGTCTAGCAAGCTGACGGTCTTGGATTCGAATCCCGTGGTGAAACCTTTGACTCTAAATTTTCGGGTATTTTTCATGCTCAGAACTTACTGCTATTGGATCGCAGTGTAAAAAAGCCAGAATGTCAGGCTCATCGCCCTGTCTTCACTAATCGAATTGTCGGAATGATGACTGACACGTTTTGTGACGGAATATGCTTCAAATTGGAGTAATAGGAAATCATCATCACTTAAACACTCAGTTCTAAATGCTGAGCACTGATACACTGAGTTATAGGTGTTTGAACATTTAAAGACTCTGTCATAAATTCTCAACACTAAACATTCAATTGTAAATTCTGAGTACTAAAACTTTAGGGCTCGGCATTATACAGATAAGAAGAAGAATTATGCGCAGTATTTTCTCCTTCTTCTTGATTTTTCTATATAAAAATGAATAAGAAGAAGTAAGTTGTACGTATAATTCTTCTTCTTATCTGCATAATGCCCACCCCTATAAAAATTTTCAATCAAAAGTGTTGAGCACCAAAACACTCAAATTAATAATGCTGAGCACTAAACATTCAAATTAATAATGTTCAAATCAAATCGTAAGTGCTGAGCACTTTTAAAATTATCTCTTATTTCTCTTATAAAAGGGACAGTGAACTTTTTCATTCAATATTCGCTACATACGTAACGAGAATTTCCTCAATAATAATAATATTTTTAATTTTTTTTCGCTTCAAAGTTTATGTTATCAAATTTTTACAATTTACATAAATTATATTTTTTTGTTGCTTTAAATTTATTATCATACTTGAAATTCGTCTGAAATGAAACTTCTTATCAATTTAAAATATTTTCTATGTCAGCAAAAAGTTAAATTTTCTATTTTTGTCTTCCATATGTTTGTTATCAATGAAATTTGAAGTTCATTGAATAACAAAGTTGAATAAATTTATTATCATTGCTTACTGATTTGGAAAATTGTATATTTCTTGAGAAAGCAGCATAAGCGTCATAATACGGCAGACAATGTGCGTAGGCGAGAAAAAATCACGTGGATTTTTGTGTTTACATCAAACTGCGCATGCCTAACAACAAAATTTTCTCATTTTCCAATTTTCCAACATTTTTTACTCGACTAAAAATATACACAATATTTTCTCTTCATTCTGTCATCTATTTCGGTCATTTTCATACGCTTTTCATAAGAGCCTAAAGAAGAGAATTTTTCACTAGAAAAATTATTAAATTTTTTGCCTCTCACAACGATTCATTTTAGACTGGCAATAATCGAAAAGCGTTCGAATTGTTTGCAAACATTCAACTTGATTGGTGTTAATTGATTTCAATTGAATGTGAACGCAGACAAGCTTGAAAGAGGAAAAAATAATTTTTCTGATCATTTAAAGATAAATTTTTGAAGTGAAAAGTCGAGAAAGAAGTGAAAAAGTGAAGAAAATTGGCATAAAATGAATCATTTAAATGTAAATTCAGATCCTTCGTTTCTACAATTGCCAGAATCGTTAACTACGTCACCATCACAGTCGACATTCATGGCTGAAGAAGATGCCTCAATATGTCCACTTCTTCATAACACATCAAGTCCACAATTGCAATTAAATCTCGACTACAATCATCCGTTGACACCAAGTCCTGGAAATACTGATATTGGTGAGTAATTGCTTCAGTATGACGTAACGATTCTGACGTCATAAAAATAAAAAATTTTTCATCGTTATTCACAGCTGACGAGCAAATCGAGAATGATGATACGTCGTCAAGCAGCTCCGGTATCGGTATGGGAATAACAGGTTTGGGCACAAACTATCATCACTTGCATAAAAATGGTGATATACACCATCAGGTGAGTTGTATATTGGAGGTGTGTGTTGCTACCTCAAGGTCAATTTTTTATTTATTTTTATTCATTCGCTACGCAAAAAAAATCTTTTTGTCTTTTTGTCATTTAGGAAAATGGAAATGCAAAGAAGAAGAAACATGGGAACATTGACTATGATTACTTAAATGCCTTAAATATACCACTCACTAAAGACATGCCAAGTTTTGTTAAATGGAACTGGCCATTGATACGTAAAGCAACATTTTTTGTCTTTCTCTCTGGTATCTTTGCTATGTGTGCAATAATTGTTGCTATGATTTACAATTTACCACGAGTTTGTACACCTGAAAAGCCCTGGTATCGTGGACGAGTGTTTTATGAAATATTTCCAGCAAGTTTCAAAGATTCTGATGGTAAAATTTTATTGAGTTTTTTTAAAGAAATATTAGAATGCAAATTTACTGGTAAAATTGAAATTCAAATTTACTGGTAAAATTTTGATTGAAATTTTTTGAACTAGTTTCGCATTTTTGAACAGTGTTAAAGCATTCTATTATTTCTTGAAATTTTTAAAAATAATTTCTTAATCAATTAAATGATTTTTAGGAAGCAGTGTTGGTGATCTTCGTGGTCTTGCTGATAAAGTTTCATACTTTCAAAATCTCTCAATTGGTGCCATTCGTCTGAATTCAATTTTTGAAGCGAAAAATTATCCAGAAGATTACAAAAATATTGATTCATTGATGAACATTAGCAAGGAACTCGGCACACTTGAAGACATGAAATATCTCATTTCGGAACTTCATGCGAAAAACATATCACTAATACTCGACTTACCGTTATATCCTTTCTATCAACGATTAGAGCCATCAACAATGGAGAACATGACACGAAATGCGAATGAAATGAATAGCGATGAATATCGTCGTAGAATTGAAAGAAGCATAATTGATAATAATGGCATAACAAATGTGATGAGATTTTGGCTAGCCCATGGAGTCGATGGTTTTTATCTTAAAGGTCTCGAACATTTTTCAGAGGATGAGTATTTAATGGAAAATATGCGTGAGTGGAAGTATGTGCTTGGCAATGATCGAATAATGATTGTTAATGAGACATTAATTAATGCCGTTAGTGAAGACATTGCCGATGAAATTCTTCAATCAATTGATTTGGTTGATGTCTTTCTCGATATTACAAATGGCACACAGTCAATTGAGCACAAAGTAATTAGCACGTTAAATGGCAAATTAAAGCCATCAGAACGTGGACCATGGATTCATTGGAGCTTAAATGGAATTGAAAGACGTCGAATGGCGGCAGCAATTAACGCAAATGCTTCTTTAGCTGGATTATTGATGGAATTAATGTTACCTGGAACGCCAAATATTTTCTATGGTGATGAACTTTCAATGGGAAATGTTCATGATCCATTAAATGAGCATGCTGAGACAAAACATTTACATCATTTGCCTACAATGCCATTCACTGATCAAAGCATCAAATTTACAAATCAACAAATTCTACCATGGCTTCCAAAAGCAGCTCATTTCTCTTACGATCATTTAAATTATGTCATCGAAGCCTGTGCATTGAGAAAAATAACTCCAGCGTTATTTATGAATGCAATAAACAAAGATGATAATTCAATTCATACAAATACACATATTAGAGCAAACAAGGATGACTTGCTTATTATTGAAAGAACTTATCCACGACGTCATACAATGGTGTCCATAACAAATCTCGGTTCACTCGAACTTTCACTTGACATATCAGCTTTATATTATAGTGGTGAACTTGTTCTTGGTCCAGCAAAACGCAGTAAAGTTTTTTTCAACAACTTTAGAATTGGCGCTCTTGAGACGATCATTGTGAAGTTGGACAAGTAAGACGATAGACAGGTAACATAGAGATAGAAATATTTTCTTCTCCTCCTTCTTCTTCGTCTACTCTATTGTTATAAACCGTTATATTGTTAATACTCGTGTCAATGACAAAAAAAAATGAATGTTTAAAAGGAAATAATAATTATATTAAATTATTAATAATACGTCTAACGTAAAATCTCTAAATTAGCGACTATACATACGCAAAAACAATAAATTTATTGTGCAAAAACATCAGATTAAAAGAAAGCAAATGAGGAAAAATAACAAAGATAGATTTTATTTTTAGCTTCTTAGCTACTGTGTATTTTTATTAAATACTTAATTGAGCTCTTTTTTTATGAACTGTGAGTGAAAGTTCTCGTAAAATATTGCTAAAGTGGCCCTGAATGACTTTATTTTGGAAAAATGTTGATTGTGGTTTTATATTCTAAGCGAATGTGATGATTTAAATTCACAATTGACATTCTGAAAATGCTAAAATTTAAATGCAAATAGAGCATAGCTGTTATTGTAGATGTCTGTGCTTGTACAAATCTACATGAAGAACTGTCTTTACAGGCAAACATTTTTTAATTAGCAAAAAACAGGCACAGGAACCTATGAATAACAACTTTTAAATAGTCTTGAATTAGATAGACGGATTTCAAGGCATACAAATATTGAATGAAATAGTTTTGTTTTTAATTTAAGAATGAGATCAGAGCTCAACGTTTACACAGATATTTTGTTATGATATGATCACTTGAT
>JACWBX010002176.1:0-28662 GCA_014622435.1 Polypedilum pembai | reverse complement strand
AGCTTCAGCGGAAAAGTTTTATTTATGCAAAAAAAAGAAAAATTAATTAAAATTCCGATAAAAATTATTTGAGAGAAAATCATCTTCGTCCGTTTTGTCCAGAGCGAGCCAACTTCAAGAGTTAATAAATTGTGCCATTATGTCTATTCCAGAAAAAAATGAGCAAGTGAGAGAAAGAGAATTTTAATCTCTTTTTCTTCGACCCATTCAAACTATTCACATATATTTAATTATGCTATTTTAGAAATGCATTTTTTTCTCTTCTCTTTTTTGTGTAAATTTTCATTCATTATGTGTGTATATTAGAAAAAAAACTAAAATATTATCGTATTAGTGTGCGATATGAAAAAAAAATAGTGATACTGACACAGTGCTTCAACATTATAGTATTGGTGTAAAAATAGTGATTTTCTCTTTGAAACACGTAGTGTTGTAAACTTTTTTTCATCATTATTACCTTTACGTTCAACGTCATATAGTCATCAGCCGCATTTAAAATATGCATTTCTTTCTCTCTCTCGCACTTTGTGATAATTAATGTAAATAATTTTGTCCACTTCATCTTCTTTCTTTTAACGAGTGGCCGCTCACAAAGAGAAAAGAATTTTATTTTAGACAAGAAAAAAAAATTAAATTATGATGTCAATCATTTTATAGATTCTGCTGGCATGTCTTTGCTTAAGGCCAGATCTTTTGGTAAGTGGCTCACAACATTATTTACCGTGTTCTTTTTTGATAACTCTTCTCCTGCATGAAATGGCTTCGAATCCTTAAAAAGTTGCGAAATATTTTATTTAATACTTAAAGATCGTGGCCTTAGGACAAAGATTCTTTGAGACATGATTTGTTTTGTTTGAATCTAAGATAAAAACAATAATAATAAAATGAAGTAAACAAGTTTTGTGTGTATGTGTGTTTTAAGTGTGTCATTTTTTTACTAATAATTCGTTAAACTTTATTTCAATATATGACATAAATACATTTGATTGAAACGTTTTTTAGGAATCGTTTCCACAAGAAAACGATGATATCTCGACTGAAGAATTTCCTGAGGACGAAGAAACCTGCGAATCTGAAAATGATGATCAGGAGGAGGATGTTTCTGACGAGGAATTAGATTCCGATGACAACAATACAGATGACGATGATTCAGATGCAACACAAGACGAATGTGGAGGACAGCAAAGTGAACCCGCGAAAAAGTTTCTTCTAGATATTGACGATGAACAGACACAGCTATCAAAGCAAACGAGGATTGAGACACTGCTTGAAGCAGGAGCCAGTAAAGATAAGCGTGGAAATCCTGTCCTTAGATGTGCCACGGCGGCACTTGATGAGGCCGCTCAAACAATCACACGAATGAGAAGTGATGCTAGTCCACGTGATAAAAAGTAAATTTATTTATTAAAAATTCATAGAAACTTTACTATATTAATTTGCGTTCTATTTTAGCCTCCTTTCCAGAACACTTATTGAGGCCTGTACAGATAATGATGTAAATGCTGTACGACGTCTATTAGTTGAAGGAAATAACCTAAACGACACAGACGATGGAGATTCGTTGCTCTCACTAGCGTGCTCTGCTGGTTATTATGAATTAGCCCAGGTACTGCTAGCGATGTCGGCTCAGGTCGAAGATCGTGGACAAAAGAACGACTGCACACCTCTTATGGAAGCTGCATCTGCAGGACATATAGAAATCATTGAACTCCTAATACGACACGGTGCAGACGTGAATGCACAGTCATCGACGGGAAATACACCATTAATGTATGCATGTGCTGGTGGACATGTTGAGGCTGTTAAAATACTTCTTGCACATGGTGCCAATGTTGAAGATCATAATGAAAATGGACACACACCTCTTATGGAAGCTGCATCAGCTGGTCATGTTGAAGTTGCAAAGGTACAATTATGCATTGATTTTTAGCATAAAAATTTTTCATGTAAATGATTAGAAAAATCAATTTTGAGCCTTAGAGTCTATTAATGAGATTTTAATTATTTCATTTTTGTGATTCAGGCAATGGAAACCAAATTTTCTTTGATCTTATCTGATACATCATTATTATATGATTTCTAATTATATCCTTCTTCATATCTTTCATATTAATCCTAAATTACTTATTTATAGATTCTTCTCGAGCATGGAGCTGGCATTAATACTCACTCAAATGAATTTAAAGAAAGTGCACTAACACTAGCATGTTATAAAGGACATTTAGATATGGTACGCTTTCTACTTGATGCGGGTGCAGACCAAGAACATAAGACCGATGAAATGCATACCGCATTAATGGAAGCATCAATGGATGGACATGTTGAAGTCGCTCGATTACTTCTCGATTCAGGAGCACAAGTAAACATGCCAACTGATTCATTTGAATCACCTCTCACACTTGCTGCCTGTGGTGGACATGTTGATCTTGCCATGTTATTGATCGAGAGAGGTGCTAATATCGAGGAAGTTAATGATGAAGGATATACGCCGTTAATGGAAGCAGCTCGAGAAGGACATGAAGAAATGGTTTCTCTACTTTTATCTCAAGGTATGTTAATTGTTTATTCAAATAAAAAATATTTTTATAAAAATAAATTTAATATACTTAGGGGCCAATATAAATGCTCAAACTGAAGAAACACAAGAGACAGCTCTTACATTAGCATGTTGTGGAGGATTTTTAGAAGTTGCTGATTATCTGATAAAACATGGTGCTGATATTGAACTAGGAGCGAGCACACCTCTAATGGAAGCGAGTCAAGAAGGACATCTTGAGCTTGTAAAGTTCTTGCTCGACAACAAGGCAAATGTGCATGCACAAACACAAACGGGTGATACGGCTTTAACATATGCCTGTGAAAATGGGCATACAGATGTTGCCGAAGTGTTATTGTACTATGGTGCCGAGTTGGAACATTTAAGTGAAGGTGGACGAACGCCTTTGATGAAGGCTTGCCGTGCTGGTCATATTTGTACTGTCAAATTTTTGATTCAGAAGGGAGCCAATGTCAATCGTCCGACCACAAACAACGATCATACACCTCTCTCACTCGCCTGTGCCGGTGGTCATCAGCAGGTTGTTGAATTATTACTAGCACATATTGCTGATCCCTATCATAAGCTTAAAGATAACAGCACAATGCTGATTGAAGCTGCAAAAGGTGGACATACAGGAGTTGTGCAGCTACTCCTCGATTATCCAAATTCCATATCGACATCTCAGCAACAACAGCAATCATTATATATTCCTACACCTGTTCCGCAACAAGCACAGCTCAATCAGCTAAAACAACATCAACAACTAAAGATGCTTCAGCAATCACATCAGCAGCAACAACAACAACAGCCATTCATGATTACTCCGCCAGGCATTCATGAAGTTTCCGAAGTTATTCGTCTTCAGGATCCACCAGGAATCTTTCAATCACAACCCGATATGGTTCAAAATCATAATTATATCATCGATCAGAATCCTGTGGCATCGCACGTAACCGAGTCTTCGATAATGTCTCAAATGAAACTCCTACAATCGACTGGATTTAAAGATGGATTAGCATATGGTCTTACTAAAGGCCAAAATGCTGTCTCTCAAATAATTAATCAGCAAAATGCTAACAATAATACTATCGCTTGCAACAGTCAGCAGCAACCTTTAATTACGAATAATCTGTGCATGTCATCGTCATTCAACAAGCAGAAAAATATTTCACGCAAAAAATGTTCCTCAGGATTATACAATGAAATTCAGCCCACTAGCACTGCAATCATTAGTGAGGAAGAAAATGCTTCGTTCATAAAAAGTGGCTTGGATAAAGTAAATATTTGACAAACAAAAAATGACATTGGAGATGTGTAATTAATATGAAAACATTTTCTTATGTTCTTTTCTAGCTGGATAATACTCTGCAGAAAAATATTCAATTCATTAATGATTCAGGACCACCTCCGACTCTTTTGCCATCTGGAGCATACGTTGATATCACGACGACTGCTGCTCAAAGTATGTCATTGATTTATTCTATTAATTTTTTCATTACTCATATTGTTCTCAATTTTTTTGCAGATCGGAACATTAACTTGTTATCGAATACTTTAGTTCCCAATAATGTAGTATCTACGAATAAAACGACCCAGTTGACAACTAAATCCGAAGTATCACAATCGACTGCTATAAGTGATCGTCCCAAAGCAAAAGCGAAAAACTCTCGCAAAAATCATCAACAGCAACAACAACAAGCTGTAAGTATCAAATAACTAAGAAAAAAAAATAACTGTTGAAATTCACCAAACTAACCGTTATAATTTAATTTATGATATTTTAGTCACAACAGCAAAAAACTGCTAATTCTACAACGTTAACAAAAAATGAACTTGATAACGTCCAGTTTACATTAACTCCAAACGCTATTCAAGAAATTTATCAGCAAACTCAGCAAGAGATTCCAACCGTATCAACGGAGGAAAAAGCTGCCACACTCGATAACAATCGTGCATATAGCCTTGTCGATTTTGAACCCTTTCAGAAGAATCCAGTCAATAATCTGTCGAATAGATCCGCTCACTGGGATCCCAAGGTGTTTAAGAAAATTGCTCAGCTCATCGATCCACCTAAATCACCTAGCGAAACGCCACAATCTGCAAGTCGTCCCGATTCACCCGAAGATAAAAAACTCGAAAGTAATTTGATTAAAATTTATTGTAATTTTATGGATAAATATTAAATATTGCTATTTTTCTTAGATGAATATAAATCGATTTTGCAAGAAGTTGGTCAACATGACATCAAGGTAAGTTATTGATGACATATTTTATCTAGAAAAATATTTTTATTCAAATTTCATTTTTAATTTCTTTAGGATGATCAAGCTACACATGATTTTTGTACTGCATCAATGCGTTCTATGAATACAGATGAATTTGTAACATGTGATGGTAATTATCCAACATTGGAATCTTTCAATTCGGATGAAATGGGTGATCAACCAGAAGAAGATTCGGCTGGTCCAATTTACAATTATGAATGGGTTGATGAAGTTATGCAAGCTCTAAATGTTTCACCAGATATTTCAAATGCTTTTCATGTATGTATAAAATTATTATTTTATTACTGTCTTTTATTTAATGCTTTACTTATGTAGGAAATTGCCGCAAATATTAATAACCAAGATTTAGAACAATATGCAAACTTTTTTGGCTTAAACTCAATTTGCAAATCAAAATGGTCTGCACCTCTTTGGCCACCGAATCAAATTTCCTCCGAAAGTGTTTCACCAATGCATGAGCAAGGCGAGAATATCATTATACAAAATGAAAATGAGAGTATTGACGATAAGCAGGATGATTCTAATTTGTTAATGATTGACCAAACTGGTTATACACCTCAATTTACTGTTGAACAGTTGCAGTTACTTTCGCAATTACAAGTAAGTCTACTTTTATTACTAAATATAAAAATAATAATTTCTCTTTTTCTTTAGCAACAACATCCTCCTCTACAAATTGATCCTCATACGGCTCAAAACATATTTATGCACGGAGCAAGTATTCAAGTTTCACCTTCAAATGCTCAAATGCAAAAGATCGTAGCAGATGCCCAACAACAGCAACAGCAGTCTACTAAATATGTTTTGAATGTAGATGGCGAAAAGAATTCTCAGTCTCTTCAACTTTTGTTCCAACTTCCGAATGAACAACAGCAGCAGCCTCAAATAATCAAAGTACCAAATTTGAATCAGAAAGTCCAGCAAAATGTTGCACAAACTCAAACGATGCCGCTTATGGGTTCCGCAACCTCGCAATCATTACCACAAATCATCGGCCATCAACAAGGCTTCCTCAATTTTCAACTTCAGCAGCAGCAATTACAACATCAGCCAATCGATATGCAGGCTAATTTACAAGTAATGCAGCATCAACAGCCTCCACCTCAACAGCAACAACAACAACAACATCAAAAGATTCCTCAAATTACAAATTTAAACAATAAATCCAATTATCAACAAGTTCAAGTTGCCACGCAAACACAATCTCATACAATTGATCAGCAACAGCAGCAGTCTATTTCAACGATGGTAGGTAAAGCATCAAATCTTTCGCAAAGCAATGCCAGCAACAAAAAAACCTTCTTCCAATCGGATCAAAAGCGTAAAGAAAAGACTCGTGTGTCCACGCGTCAAGCAAATTCAAATGCAAATCACTTCCAATATGACCAGCAACAAATGCAGTATGCAAATATTCCCGGGTCAATGACCGCTACTGCCACTGATCGAGCAATAGAAATTGACTCAGAAACTGATTCAAATCATGACACTGCTTTGACACTCGCCTGTGCTGGAGGTCATGAAGAACTTGTTGAGCTGTTATTGAGTCGTAAAGCAAATATTGAACATCGTGACAAGAAAGGATTTACACCTCTAATTTTAGCAGCAACAGCGGGTCATGAAAAAGTTGTTGAAATATTAATTAACAATGGAGCCGATTTAGAAGCTCAGTCTGAGAGAACTAAGGACACACCTTTGTCACTTGCTTGCTCAGGTGGTCGCTATGAAGTTGTTGAATTATTGTTGAGATTTGGTGCGAATAAAGAGCATCGAAATGTGTCTGATTATACACCACTATCGCTTGCTGCAAGCGGTGGATATGTCAACATAATTAAATTATTGTTGAATCATGGTGCTGAGATAAATTCAAGAACAGGCAGTAAGCTTGGAATTTCGCCTTTGATGCTCGCTGCCATGAATGGTCACACTGCTGCAGTGCGTTTGCTTCTCGATATGGGTAGTGATATCAATGCACAGATTGAAACGAATCGAAATACCGCCCTTACTCTAGCCTGCTTCCAAGGTCGACACGAAGTTGTCAATTTATTGTTAGAGCGTAAAGCGAATGTAGAACATCGAGCGAAAACAGGACTGACACCTTTGATGGAAGCCGCTAGTGGTGGATATATTGAAGTCGGCCGTGTACTACTCGATAAAAATGCAGACGTCAATGCCGCGCCAGTACCATCATCACGTGATACAGCACTTACAATTGCAGCTGATAAGGGTCATTTGAAGTTTGTTGAACTATTACTGTCACGTGGTGCTGCAGTCGAAGTCAAAAACAAAAAAGGAAACAGCCCATTGTGGCTTGCGGCAAATGGAGGTCATTTGGGAGTTGTTGAAGCACTCTATAATGCAAAAGCCGATATCGATTCACAAGATAACCGCAAAGTTTCATGTTTGATGGCTGCCTTCCGAAAGGGTCATGTAAAAGTAATTAAATGGATGGTCAATCATGTATCACAATTCCCCTCAGATCAAGAAATGACAAGATACATTTCAGTTGTTGATAAAGAAATTGTAGACAAGTGCCACGAGTGCGTCAAAATTATCCGTGCAGCAAAAGAAACTCAAGCAGCCAAGGCTAATATTAATGCCTCAATTCTGCTTAAGGAATTAGACATGGAAAAATCTCGAGAAGATGCACGCAAAGCAGCTGCTGCTAAAAGACGCGAGAGAAAGAAGCGTCGAAAGCAAGAAAAGCGTGAGGCACAACGAAAGGCAAATGGAGAAACAAAGAATGACAACAAAGAAAACACCAATAATCAAAAATCAAAGGGCAACAACAAGTATGATAAGCCTGATGAAACAGAAGAATCTGAAGAAGAAGAGGAAGAGGATTCAAATGAAGAAGAAGCCGATATTGATTTAGTTCCTGATAGAGAAGGCGAAGGAGATTCAGGTATTGAGCAAGGCTCATGCTCATCTTCTGATGCCGCAAAGAGTTCTACAGTTCCATTAGTAATGCAAGAAAACAATAAGCCTGAACCCGCCTCAACTAATAACACCGCCCAAGGCAAAAATGCGCAAAAGAATAAGAATCAAAGAAAGAATCAGCAACAAGAGCCAGTAAAGGCACCTGCCAAAAATATTCAGAATAACAATAACAACAACAACAGAAATAGTAGTCCTTTACCTACAGCGAAGCAAGTTGAAACAGCAAGAAACAATCGCGAAGAAGCCACAAAGAAAAATCGCAAGCAGTCCGAGGTTGACATCAAATCATCAAAAGTCAATGAAAAAGAAAATTATGCTAACAAACAAAAGCAAGAAAGTAAGGATATGTCATCGAGAAATCAACAACAGCAACATAAGAAATCACTTGTTTTTGGAAATTCACGAAACTCTGCACCCAATGACGATTACAATGACGAATTTACAAAGCATACAGCTGCAACAGCTATCAAATCAAAGTCTATTGTAGCTTCTAAGTCATCATCAAATAATGCCTCATCAGCAACAAGTGCGCCAAATAGTGCTTCAAAAGCACAATTTAGAGGTGGCGAAGATGAATGGAAGGAAGTAGGTCGCAAATTGCAGTCTGCTACTAGTTCTGTGTCAAATCCAACAAGTTCTGTTGAAATTGGATGCAAGAAAATTCAAGTTCCATTGAATGCAATTAGTCGTGTGATTGGACGAGGTGGATCTAATATTAATGCCATTCGAGCTGCTACTGGTGCACACATTGAGGTTGAGAAGCAAGGAAAATCACAAGAGAAGCAAGGTGATCGCTCTATAACCATCAAGGGTGTTCCAGAGGCTACAAAACAAGCTCATAATTTGATTTCTGCTTTGGTCAAGGATCCAGATGCAGATATTCTTAGTATGTTGCCACGAAATAACTTCCAACAACCAGCAAGATCGTCATCTGGAACAAGTATTATGTCACCCTCATCACTGGCAACTATCAATAATGGTACAAGTGTGTGGGAAAAGAGTCTTAACACTATTCCGACTGTGACAAATCCCGTCAAACCAGCGTCATATGCAACTCCTTTGAAACCAGCTGCACCAGTAAGTTCTGCGACTGTTACTGCAACTACACCAAGCGGGAAATCATCTACTCCAACACAATTAAGCAGCTTCAAAAATCAGCGAACACCTGTCGCTAAAAATCTTTTCTCTACAAGCTCTACAATCGTGCGTCCAACACCGACTTCATCGAGTTCAACAAAGAGTCTCATGCAGGATGGTGCTAAAAAAGGAATGATGGTAAATTCAAATGGATATTTGCCAGCCTCTTCGAAAATTTTAAATGCAAATAGTTTCCCTTCGAATGACACTTTTGCATCAAAATTGAACAGTTCGAATGAAATAGTTGGCGAAGTTGCTCCAATCAATCAATCACCATTAAAACAGCAATCGAATACAGAAGAGCCAGTTTCAGTAGCTCCTTTCACAAAGGCAATTCATATGCCAGTAAATGATACAAGCGTTAACTTACCACAAACTCATCCTAACACATCGGCTGTAGTTGCAACCACAGCTGCTACTACTTTAACACGATCAATTACACCAATCGGACCACCAACAAGAGTTAATAACGCATCACCGCATACATCTCATATTGTGAACACGCTAGATCTTAGCACTCCTTATAATAATCCGATTGCCTCTCACCAAGTCATACCTGACTTGACAACTCAAATTCAGTCAAAATTGAGTGAGTTGCATGTTAGTGCACAAGGTTTGGAATATTCTCTTTTTGATAATTGTAAAAATGCATGGACAACGCAGGAGCAAACAATTTCGTTTAATGAATCGTGTGCACCATTTATTGAACCACCTCCACCGCAGCCAGTGTTCGATGCTTCGAAGGCTCCAGGTTATCGTGGTGCATGCATCAATTCTCCAGTGAGCTCAAAGACTTCTAGCAATTCAGCTACACCACCTTCAACGATTCTCGCTACACAAGCACCGACTGTCAATCCTGCATCAACCAATATTCCTCAATCAAATGCAAAATTGAGCGAATTGAAACCAATTGGACAGGGAGCTCCAAATTTAGGTCCTGTTTCACGTCCAAATATGAATCGGGGTATGGACTCGAGCCATTTCAGTCGATCAGGCGCCATTTTTGAAGGATATGAGAATACGGAACCTTCTTCGTCATATGGACCGATTAATTTTGCAAATCTGAATCACGTTTCAATATCTCGCTTAAATCCGAAAGCTTCAGCTTTTTCAACTTCAAATAGCGTTCATAATAATAAGATGAATTCGAATCAGTATGGATCCGTACCGAGTAATAATCTTAGCAGTAGTAATAATAATTATAATAGCAGCAGCAGTAATAACAATAATAATAACTTTATGAAGTCACCGGGTGGATCTATTTCTGGACAACAACAACAACAGCAACAGAATTTCCATTTGCGTAATTCGCTCGGTCCATCAGCATCCTCTTCAAGATGGTTGAGTGATTTCAATTCGCAACCTTTTAATGCGATGCAATCAATGGATTTTATGACCGCAGCAACATCTGCATCGCCAACAATTTCACCCAACAACAATTCGCTTTTAAATGTAGCAACTAACATGATGGATGATTCACGAAAAGCACCGAGACCAATTGGAACAGAACGACACAATTTCAAATATAATTCCTATCAATATCCACAACATGTTCCGAATAACAATGTCATGGATATGGAAAATGTTATGCAAAATCCATCTTGGCTCGATAAACAGCATCAACAACAACAGCAATGGCAAGCGCAATCAAATGTAGCTGTGATTCCAAGAAATGCAAATCCATATGAAAGCTCATCATCTTCTGACTACAATATGATTCCCGATCTATTCCAAGTATGATTGAATTGATTGGTTTTTTTATATTTTTGCTAACTCATATTTTTATGTTCATTATAGCCATATTCAATTGAACAACAGATGGGATATGCTCGAAATAACGGTCCAGCAGCAGCACTCGCAAATAATCCCTATCATCCAAACATGTACATAAATGATTTATCCAATTTGACAGACTTGCAGCAATCACCATATGAGAAACAACAAGTGAGTTGAAAATGTCACTGAACTCTTTTGGTTATTTTTAACTTTCTTTCGTATTTTTAATCGTTTTAGCCTTGGACAGCAAAGTGGACGCATTAGGCTTCGATTTGAAAAATAAAAACTTTGAATTTCTTTGATTTGTACTACATTACACGATTATTATGTATGAAGAAAAGGGAAGGAAGAAAAAATTATAGAGGAAAGAAAGGATGAATATAATTGATTTTTCTGTTTATTGAACTTATTACTAAATGACGGCAGATTATTGATTATTGATGACATTATTCTTAATGTTGCATCACAAAAGGCAAGAATAAACACTTTTAATAATAGCTTTGCAAAATTACAAAAAAAATTATTATGCATGATGATGATGGTAAAATAAAAAAACATTGGAAAATATAGAAAAATATCATTTGATTTATTTGTGTTCTTTTATTTCAGTTAAGAAAGATAGAAAAAATATAAATTTGAAGAAAGTGTGTTATATTTGGTTACTAACAAATAATTCAAGGCCAACAAATATCAATCATGAAAAAATTTCCAAAGCAGATTGAATTAACACACAAAAATTTCAAGAATGTGTTCCACATGTATATTTTCTATATTCACACTTTTTTACGATTGTCTTCGAAAAATAACATTTTTCTTTTGAATTACATTTATTTTAATATAATAAATTAGTCAGTAGATTGATTAGGTTGTTATCTATTGAAATCAATTATCTTATTGTAATAATTTTCAAACTGAATTTGAAAACAATATAATAATAAATTTTGCTTAATTAGGTATAATTTACTGTAGAATGTGCAATAGTTATCATTTTTTAATAGGCAAAAGTCAGTAGTGAACTGCGACTAAATAAATTTGGCTAATTTTAATTCGCAAAAAATTTTTTTTGCAATTTGTGAGCTTCGTGATTTGCAAGGGGAACCATAAAACAATAAGAAAAACATTTAAACAATAATAAAACATTCTTAAAAATATTGAAATTCAATGTTTCGCTTAAACATTTTTCTTTAAACATTCAACAATTCCAAATTTATTGGAAATTTGATCTATCTGATAAATAATTTTTATTTTTAAATTCTTATAGATTATAAGCTAATTAAGCTACAAAATCATTGATCAAACGGAAATTAGTGTAGTTTTAAAGAAAAATTAAAATAAAATTATAATTACAACAACAACAACTAACTCCATCTAGATGTAATACATCGCAAATGGAAGAAATATAAACAGTTGTAAAGAAGAGAGAGAGACGCTAAGAAGTGAAAAAAAATTATTGTTATAAAAATAGTTTTGCACAAAAAATATCTAAAATTACTTTGCCTTTGTCTGCAAAAACTAAATGAGTGCCTCAAAAGATAAATGTATATGCAAATAGTTCAGATTAGTTTTGTGTGTTGCTTCTACTTGATCGCTAATTTATTTCAAAGCAAAAAAATAACCACAAGAAAGTATCATTTGATGGAAATGTTTATTATTTAATTGTTATGTGGAAAAGAGAAAGTTTATGTGCGTGAAATAAAGTGTGCAAGCATATGAGCCAGCATCTCTTTTTTGTGTGTGGTCGGTATTAATTTGTCAAAATATTGAGAAATACATACGAAAAAAAAAATTGTTTGAAAGAATGTTGGCTTAATTCAATCTGATTTTTCTTGTGTGCGCGTTCATAAAGAGTGAATCATAGCAAAAAACACTACAATACATTTGTTTTTTTTATTCTTCTCATTATAATTATATCGAGATAGAATAAAAGAAGGAAGTCAAAATGACGACGTTTGAGACTTTGGAAGCAAAGGTGAAAAGAAGAGAAAATACATAATAATAAATCAGCAAAGTGGAAAATAAATTCATACAATTACGTACGTTTCTTTTACAATAGATGGCGAGCATAGAACAGTCCCTTAGTTATTCCGTGTCCTCGAGCCGTCGGAAGGGATCATCGTCTATGAAGAATTACCCGACACATTCGTTGACACCAAACTCATTGCAGAAGTACGTACAATTGCGCTCAACAGTTGATTGAAGAGTCATTTTTGTATATAGAACGATAAAATTAAATTCATTCTTTATGATCGACCCTCTTGCTTTATTATATTTCCCCTTATGTTATTTTTCATTTCTCTCTCTTTGTGTTCAGAATATCAATACAAAAAGGATCATTAGAGCGGTTGGATAGAAAGCATGACTTGAAAAAGGTTTATGTGAATAATATTGAGAAAATAAGGAATGAAATTAAAAGCAAGAAGAACTCGATAACGAATTTAAAAAATGCACTTAAAAAATTAACGACACACGACAGCAATGATGAAATGATTTCTGATATTGACCTGCGAATTCGGCAAGCTGAAATTGAATTCGCACTTGGAAGGGAAGAAATTGAGCTAATGGAACTTTTATCGAAGTTTGAAGAAATCAAAAAGATTAAAATGAAATTAGAAAATGATGGTTTTGGACCTTTCGATGAATCGCTTTATGGTCGATTGACGAAAGGTGAGCAATTTAAAATTTGTGCAGTACAAGCGAATACAGGACGTTGGAATGCAAGTGTAATGCCAGATCGAGAAGGTTTATACATTGACTGGGTGATGGATGGCGAAGACTTACAGCGTGGTGATTTAATTATTGAAATTAATGGAAAAATTATTAGTGGACACGATAAGGATGAATTACAAAAGACTTGTTCAAATAATCCGAAATGTGAAATGGTTGTATTACGCAGAAACAATGATTTAAAGAAAAATACTAATTATATGCAAACGGAAAACTTGCTTAGACATAGAATTGCGTATTTGGAAGAGCAAGTAAAGGAATTAGCTGCCAGTCACAAAAACGAAACGCATATCACAAGCATAAGCATACAATCGCAACCTTCTGAAGACAATCGGCCACTAATTTATCAACGAGGTTCCTACGTCACAACAATTCCTCAAACTCCTTCATCTTCTATTCAGAAATCATCGTCGACTACCAGTGTAAACATGCATCATCATCACAATCATCATCAAAATGACAACAACAATATTCCACTTACACCATCTTCATCCACTAAATCCATGAAGACTCTGTCAGCTTCAATGTCCCGCATATCGGTGAGTACAGACGCGAATCTACAAAAATATCGACGCGAACGTGAGAAACGTGACATTAAAGGTAGCAATAGCGGCTCACAGAAAAGGTAGGTAGTCATTATTAATTTAACATGTTTATTCACGTTTATTACCGTTTTTTCTTTTCTATTATTAACAATAATATAGTGCGAAGCAGAATGAAAATATCTATGTAAGACAGAAGCATTCGAAATCGCTAGGATATGATACTGACACTGCAGCCACCTACTATCAATCATCCGAGCCTATCTCAACTATAAAAATACGACAGACACCACCAACGAAGCCACAACGCCTGTCACTTCAACGTACAAAGAGTTTGCAAGAAGTGAGCGATAATGTCTTGACGCCATTATCACTTGATAAAAAACGCGCATTAAAACGAATTCACAAGTTTGAGCCAAAAATTTAATGATTTTATTTTGTAAACAATGATTTTAATATTGAGAGAAAAAGACAATAAAGAATTTTATATTTATACTTTTTATATAACTTAGAATTTCTTAGTTTTTCTCTTAGATACAATTTTTGCCTTGAACCGCATTTAACCTCCACTGATTAACATATTATGCTCTTTTTTCATTCCACTTGTTTTCGAAGAAAGGCATGCGTCATTTTCTTGGGTCAAAATTCTCACAAAAACGTGATTTTACCATCAGATAAGCTTAAGAGTTTATAGCAATTGTGAGAGAATGAAGAAAATTCCACGAATAGAATTTCCTATCGTAACAATGAATGACTGATGACAACAACACTAGAAGCAAATTAAAAGCCAAAATGTCCTTTTGCTGTTTAAACACGTAGACCTAAGGTAAAAGTGTATTCAACTTTCTGCGAGGTACATGATTGAAAACAATTACATTTACATGAAATTTCAGTAATATTTATAACGTCTCGACTGTCAGAATTCTTCTTTTTATTCTGTTGCTGCTGCTTTTTATTTAGCTAAATTTAAAACGCTAAACTTCTTGAAGAAGGCTTGCGTCAACTACCAACAACAAAACATACAAATACACTCTCTTACATAGCGCGCTAGGTGTCAGAGAAATGAAATCAAAGGAAAGTAAATTGTACATTCTTAAATATTTTATTATATTTTTCTTTTGCATAGTCCACTAATACGCGATTACAACTTCCACACTCCGATGTCCACAGTTAGAGTGTAAATATTGTTTGATGCGATGAAAATTTAATGTTTACCTTTTCGAGTTGGCTTGGAAGTATATGTATAATGAATTTTCGTCCTTTTCTAACATCGTAATGACCATAATAGCCGCGAGCACGATACACAAAAAAATCCATAGGTCACTCAGTTCACTTCTAAACGCTTAACCGAACAGTATTGAAAAGTGAAAGTAGCAGTCGAGTAAAAGCTCTACACTCTCCCGCAATGCAATTATCAACTATCACCAAAGGAGTTATAAAAATTTTATTATTTTGCTTCAATTTCCTATTTCTGGTGAGTAACAAAAATAAAGTGCAATAAAAATTGAGAAAATATGAGAAATAGTAGTGAAAGTACATGGTCAATTTTTTTTATGATGCAGCAAGTAATTACTAATTTATTGATTAATTCACCCCATTCATTTATTCAAAGAGGAAAAATGAGAATATAGGTAGCGTGAAGCTAATAATTTTTGTGTGTCATAGAAATTTCTTATTCTCTAATGGTTTATTCTAATTTTGTGTCAATAAGTAGTTTTGTAGCAACCCATTTTTCCATAGGGTAAAAATCACATATAATTTGATTGTGCGATGCACATAATGGAATTTTCTACAAAAGTTGACCCAATTACATATAATTTGAATATCGCAATTTTCACTATCGACTACACTGCATAAATATGTAGTTAAAAAAGCGACGCTTGGGAAATTCCTATAATGAAAGAGAAAAATTGATGACTTAGACTTAAAGGAAAGAAAGAAAATGTTATATTAGGTCATTTAGAATAAGAATTTTTGTTAAGGACTATAGCAACTAGTTACACAAACAATCTTAACAAAATAATGTTCCAAGGATAGAATTTTAAATGAATGTTATGAGTGTGATTTATTTAAATTGAACAAATGACATCAATTTGTTCAAACATTAATTTAATGCATCTCTTGATCACACTTTCGTTTAGCTTATCTTGATAAAATTATTATGACTAACATGCAACCCACACGAATGACACTTTCATTATTTTCTAATTTAGGTTTCCGGTCTTGCTATCCTCATCGCAGGTATAGTGGTTTTAAATGATGTCACCAACTACAATCATTTCCTCGAGGATAGAATTACTGCTCCTCCAATTTTGTTGATCATCGCGGGCCTTTTGATTTTCTTGATTGCATTTTTCGGTAATTTTTATTACATTAACATATTTGTCTCACTTTTTTGTTGAAATTATGAGTTTATTTGTTTAAATTAGGTTGTTATGGCGCTCTCAAGGAATCTCCAAAACTTTTGATTGCGGTGAGTAAAACTTATTATTTAATGACTACAATCATTACTACTACTAATAAAAATGACCCAAATCTTGATTTCTTGATTTTTTATTTCGTTGTGAATTCATGTCACAATCTACTTTATTCTATACAGAATTCTTTTTCACATAATTATTATTGTATGAAGAATAAAGAAAGTTTCTTTTTCACGTGAGCTTAAATTTAGATTTTAGTAATATTGAAAATGTAAATATACGGCTCAAAGAGTCACAATTTTTTTCGTAAATAATTTTATCATGACTTTTGTCTTATCATTTCTACTCGATTTATTGAAATCTTTAAATTCAAACTTTTTGGTCTTTTCTTTCAGTTTTATTATACTTCTAATTAATTAAAAGAAATCAAAATTAAAACATATAAATTGATAATTTAAAATGATTCACTAATTAATCAAATTTTCATTTAAAATAGTTTGCAATTTTGCTCGGAATCATTTTCATAATCGAAATTGCTGTGGGAATAGCAGCAATCACTTTCAAGAATGATCTCAGAGGAATTCTTAATACTCAATTATCTGACTCACTTCGACGTCAGAACAAGGTGAGTGAAAAGTAAATAATCCTTGAATGTCTATCGATTAATATGTTTTAATTACAGGAAGATATGATGGCATGGAATTTAGTTCAAAGAAGACTTGAATGTTGCGGTATTAGTGGCCCAAGAGATTGGTTTGAAATCAACAATGGAACTGCTTCAGGTATGATCCTAAAATATTTATTGATAAGTTTGTAATTTAATATTTCTTAAAAAAAGGAATTCCTGCAAGTTGCTGCCGACCTCAATATGTTGATCGTGAAACACAAAACTGTCTCAACGCAGCACCTCTGTTCATGTAAGCAATTAACTAATTCCTTTTGAATTAAATTCATTCATTCACAACAATCTGCACAAAAGGTGTTCAATCAAAGTCATTAGTTTCATTATAAATCGTAAATTCATTCAAACAGTGGGATAAAAGAATGACATAATTTTTTCAATAGTTGTAATTACAGAAAGAGACGCTTTAACTTTATTTGGATAGATCAATTTATTCAAGTTGTTTTTACAAAATAAATTTATAGTGTCAATTAATTTCAATTACTTAAAAATCACTTGCAAGTGTCTACACCTAATTCAAAAAAACTAAATTTAAATTCCATTACATCATAATCTCTGCCTCTTCATGTCATTCAACTAATCTTTTTATTCTCTACATTTTTTACATATTTCTTTCCAGGGATCGTGTTTACAGAGTAAGTTATATTTTTAAATCTGTACGATAAGTGTCATTATAGACTTCAAATGATAACAACCTACAGACAGTAGCTTAATCTCATTTGACAGTATAAAATCTGTAAAGTTTTTAATAAGCATTTGAGTGGAGAATTTAAATGTCAATATCATTAATGTTATTTATTAATAAATGATGATTACAGGAAGGATGTGTTAACTCTATATATGATAGAGTTTCTTCGAATGCATCTATCTTGATTGGAGTTGGAATAGGAATTGGATTCCTTCAACTCATGGGTAATTATAGATTTAATGATCGAGAAAAAGAAGATCAATAATAAAGCTTGATGATTTTCTTATAGGAATTTTCCTATCATGCTGGCTTGCAACTGTCATCAAGAAGGAAAATGAAGCATAAAAAGTAATCGTTTAGTATTACTTGTCTTAAAATATCACAACAATTTTTATCCACAAATTATGTCAGAATGAAATGAAGAAAAGAATGAATAAAATTGTTTAAGAATTTGGTGTTAAGAAAACCAACGGATAAAATTTTGTCGTAAAGCTGACTTTCATAATTTAGTTTCAAGTTTCGCCTCAAGATAGCGTTTTGTCGAATTTTTTTAGAAAAAATAAAGAGAATTATTTTGGAGTATATTAATTTAAACAATAACAAATTCAGGAAAAAAATATAATTGCTACTCGAAAATAATGTTATAATTTGATGGAAACATCATTTCATAAGTTAAAATGCCGAAAGAAGGTAAGAAAGAGTGTAAAATATTGTCCCATTGCGAGGCAGTTTGAATCATTGAGAGAAAAAAAATTATCATAAAAAGTCGACAGTGTCATTGCAATATCATCTCCTTTTAATACAAAAAACGTAGTAATTACGAATGAATATTTTTCACAATTCTATGAATATTTCGAGAGAGTGTTAAATGCAGTGAATGAGTCTCGCTAGTGTCCTTTTTATTTAAAAAAATTCTTCTATTTAGATGGGAGAAAAATGAGGTGTGTTTAGTGGCTGCGAGTGAGAGTTTAAAAAATGTTTAGGACAAAATTCTTACTAAAATCTCCATTTCTAACTTCCTTATAGATTTGTGAGTTTTATTAATACGCCAACGAGTCGCTAAAAAAAAGTTGAGAAAAGCTCAGTACTAAAATTTAAGTAGATAAAAAGCGAGAAAAAAATCTTCACGCATAGTGAAAGTGGGCTGGTTTCGTATGAAAGTGCACCCACAATATAATGAATATAAACACAACATTACAAACAAGTCATCATCATCATCACCATCATCATCAGCAACAACATCATCAACCAACCTCTCCTAATACCAATTCATTATCTAATCAACAACAATATCATACTAATTCTTCTGTAACAATACATCAAGGTCAACAACATCAACAGAAGGCTGTTGTCAATCATAATCCGAGTGTAGAGCGTTTCCAAGCACTTGATGATCCATGGTTAAAACAAGCTGCACCACAAGGACCAACTCCTCCACTTAGACAGCATAAACGAATCGGTCCGACTACCAGTCATCATTCATCTACAACTTCATCTGCCACTGCCGCAGTCGCTTCTTCTTCCATATCGCAAATTAAAAAACCAATAACGCTGGCCAATAATACTTATAATCAACCTGTTTACTTGTCAACACAAACACAAACAACACCTGGATTACAAACGCAACAAAACCTGCTGACTTCACAAATTTCACCTAAGTCGCCAATCCAGAATTTTCCAAGTAGTGGCAGTAGTGCCATAATTACGCACAATATGATGTCCTCATCGTCATTAAGCAGTAGTGGCAATTCAAAATCACAACATATGTCACAATTGCATGGTGGATCATTAAGCAATAATAACAACAACAATAGCATTTATGATGACTTAAATCTCAATACAAATGGACCCACGTCGAATACAACATCAGCACATCAGAGAAAACTCGAAATGAAGTTAAATTCCACACCGTAAGTTGAAATTTTAATTTTCTTATTAGACTTTTTCTAATTGACTACTTAACAGATGGTTCTATGGTAAAATTACAAGAGATGAGGCCGAGCGTTTATTAAATTCGCATGAAGAAGGATTATTTTTAGTTAGAGAATCAACAAATTATCCAGGCGATTACACATTATGTGTTTGCTTTCAAGAGAAAGTAGAGCACTATCGTGTCAAATATCTGGACAAGAAGCTCACAATTGATGATGAGGAGTACTTTGATGATCTAAGTCAATTGGTCGCCCACTATGAAGAAGATGCTGATGGTTTATGTACACAGCTTAAAAAGCCATTAGAAAAACAAGGGCTATCATGCATGAATTCCACAGATTTTATCGCTCAAGGTTTGGTGATTGCAGAGCAAGATTTGCATCTGAAAGAAAGCATTGGTAAGGGAGAGTTTGGTGATGTAATGTTAGGATACTATAAAGGCGAGAAAGTTGCCGTTAAAATGCTTAAAGACTCAACAGCAGCAGCGCAGAAATTTTTAGCTGAAGCATCCGTAATGACGTAAGTTTTAGCCTCTTTGAAATTTAAATTAATGCACATAATTAACGCTTCAATGTAAATAATTTGCGCCTTTTGTTCTCTTACACAGAACCCTAGAGCACGAAAATCTCGTCAAATTCATTGGAATAGTTTTTAATAAACAACATCTTTATCTTGTCACTGAATATATGAGTAAGGGATCATTAGTCGATTATTTAAGATCAAGAGGTCGTCAACACATTACCAGAAAGGATCAAATCAATTTTGCCAGGTAAAATTCACTTTAAAATTGACTTCAATTAAAAATTGATAATGATAATTTTTATTCTAGTGACACCTGTTCTGGTATGGAATATTTAGAAGCAAAGAAAGTTGTGCATCGTGACTTAGCTGCGAGGTATGTAAAGAAAATAATAGTAATTGAATCCCTATAAAGAAATATTAAGTAAGCGTATAAATAAATTCCATATGGAATTTCATATGTGTGTTTGTATGATGTATTATTATAATACGCATGACTCATCATCGTCATTATACATTATGAGTGACTAACTAGTAAACTTCACAATCGTTGTTTTTATTATAATTTCAGAAATGTACTTATTTCCGAAGAGTGTGTTGCCAAAGTGGCTGATTTTGGATTGGCGCGCGATTCTTCAGAGTGTATGAACACCAATGATATAGGAAAACTTCCAATCAAGTGGTCAGCACCAGAAGCTCTTAAAAGTGGCGTAAGTGTTGAGAATTTCAATAATGATTTTAATAATTTATAATGGGAATTTTTGCTTGTAGCAATTTTCAAATAAATCAGACATTTGGAGTTTTGGAATTCTTTTATGGGAAATTTATTCTTTCGGACGTGTTCCTTATCCTCGAATTCCACTTAGTGAAGTTACAAGACATGTTGAGGCCGGTTATAAGATGGAAGCACCAGAAGGTTGTCCTACAGAAATTTACGATATGATGAAAGAGTGCTGGCATCTTGAACCAAGAAAGCGCCCTACATTTAGAGATCTTGCGATAAGATTAAAACATTTAAAAACGATAACTACATAAAATTACACTAATTAGATGTGTATTATATATAATTATTTAACCATAGTGTTAAAAGAGAGCGGCGGATAGTTTTAATTGACTCTCCAAGTCTCACTTTTGAAAAAAGAGAGAAGAAAATGAAACGAGATTCAATTCCTTTTTTTTTATTTGTTTTTTGAGTAAGTAAATCTCATAAGTGTAATTTTTTGATTTTAAAATTAATTTATTTTGTTATTATAAAAAGTGCAATGAAATTATCTATCAAAAAAAAAATTAATTAGTGAGAGATCAAAAAAAGGAAAAATATTAGTGAACAAGATATAGAAATTTTTCTTGTTAGACTTTTTTATTGGTCAAAAAGAGGATAGATGAAAAATTCTTTTTTATACTTATGACATTGACGATGATTTAAATTGAAAGAACATCGTCAACAAAACTTACATGGATCACGGTGTCTCCTTAATAACTACAATACAATATTTTTTAAAATAAATTTGATTTTTTGATAAATTTGTTGAGTGTATAACAAGACATAAATAATACGCATTCTATATTGTGAGAAAGGAAAAAAATACAAAAATTTTAACACACTACTATCATCATCATCGTCAAGATTCGTTTGTTTTTGTAGGGAAAATTTTATTGCCACACCAAAAAGTCACCTATACTTGACTATCTATCTACATATTATACTAATCAATAAGTATAGTTCTATTAATCGGTATAGAAGCGAAAAAAAAAGAAAGATTGAAAAGCAAATTCACATTCATTCATTTGTAAAATAAAAAACAAAAAAAATAAATTAAAAAATAAAACTGTAAGTTAATTTAACCCTCACATTTTATTGATGCACATGATGTGTTCATACTTTTTTTTTCTCAATTTATGTTTCATTTTTTCAAATTCTTTCGATTCAACATACGATCAGTCTCTTCATTTTGATTTTGTGAATAATAGTGAACCACGTCGTTTGACGGATCGTCCCAAGGCTGTCTCGCTCCTTGTCCGAAAATGTTATAAAATGTTGCGCATAACGCATAGACTGTTGTCGCAATTAAGAACACAATCTAAAAGATAAAAGAAATTTTTTATTATGCAAATTACGCTAGGTTCATTATTTCACTCACCCTCCACTTAACAATCGAGATTTCATTATTAATTATGTATCCAGCAGTAATTGGAGCGAGCAATCCCGCCAAATTAGCGGATGCATTTGTCAAACTCATTAAAATTCCTGCATAGCGTGGTGAAATATCCAAATGATTAATCTAATTATATAATAAAAGAAGAAGTTAATGAACCGAGATTAAAATTTAAAATAAAAATTGAAATTTACTTTGAAACCACTATAAATTGCACCATTTAAACTCATGCCAATAGTAAGAAGAACAACTGTAAGAACCTGTCATTACATTTAAAAAGTTATAAGAAAATTTTTTGTATCGTTTTTTACTTACTCTATTGCAGCCTGTATAGCTAACAAACTATATGCGATGTGTATGAAAGACGAAAATAAAAAAACATTTGTCAATAAATAATAATTTTAAATATTTGAATTTTAAAATTAATACTCACAGCTAAACAGATGGCTGGTCCATATTGTCCAATAGAATTGAGAATCTTTCGAGTTGTAGTTATAGTAAATGTTTTAGTGGAGATGAACCAATCAGCCATCATCGATAAAAGAAGAGAAGAGATCCACATACCGAGATATGGTACCGAACTCAAAATTCCGTTCTGTGAAAAAAGGGATCATAATTTAGATTTTTTTGTGACAAATATATCATTCAACATTGCAAAGCAGAAACCGATTTCAACTTTTCTTTCTAACGATGTTTTAAATCAAACAAGGTCTGAGAACTCTTGATTTAAGTTTGGTTTCAACAAATAGACAACCACTTGCGCAACAAGTATTGCATCTTGTCGCACTTCATTGCGCTTTGTTGTGTAACATTTCTTAAATCACACAATAAATTTGATTCTATTTTCATATTTATCAAAACTTATTTGAAGAACATCAAAAACTAAGCGTTTTTATTCATTAAAGATACATTTAAATCAAATATTTGTCTTATAAATTGAATTTTCATTTATTGTTTACGTGCAACATATGTCATTTGTTTATTGTTTACATTTAAACGTAAACAAACTAAATTGAAAGTTTAGGAAAAACTCAATTCTCAAAGCTAATATTTCATGAAATTTCAAGTTTTAATTACAGAATCATTGAAAATCTGATGTTCTATCAATTTGAATGTAAGAATATTAAAAAGATAAAAGATTTTTTAAAATCGACATTGCGCATATGAATTGCATTGTGCAAATGATTGTCTCTTTGAATTTCAAGGATAGAACTAAGATAGTACATTTTATTCTTTTGATTTCACTCGATATAAGTTGAATAAAATAGAATATAAGATTTCTTTTCTTCATCTAATTGAATAATCAACGAAATCAAAGAGTTTTAAGACCTTGAAATCAAGTCTAAATATTCCATGCATAAAACAGATAAAAACAAGTAAAATTCAAATTTCTTACCGCTTTGATTGAGAATCTTAGGATTTCATTCATATATGTAGGTAACTCTGAATAAAATTTAAATAATAAATAAATTAAATATGAATGAATTTCATTCTTCTTTACCTGTCATTAAAAATTCGTATCCATAATTCTGAGCCATGTGAGCAAACAATATTGCGTAGAAAGGCATCGATGTTACGACAGATTTCCATGGAATCTAAAATATTTCTTTGAATTTTGATGTATCACAATTATTAATCTATCACATACCTTTGGTGATTTATCTTGATTACCAGTACCCCAAATAGCATCAGAAATAAATTTCTTTTCTCGCTCATCAATTTTTGGATTTGACTGTGGATCTTCATAAACTGACCATAAGAAAATTGCACTCCAAACTGTGCCAATTGCTCCAAAGACATAAAAAATTGAAGGCCACGAATATTCTGCCAAAAGTCCACTGAGTGGCATCGACACAATCGTACCAAACTGAGCTCCCGCATAAACAATTGCTCCCTGTCGACTTCGTTCTAGAGAAAAGAAATTAATTTAAGTGAATAATTTATTGTCATTGATATTGCTTTTTTTCTGCGAATTACCATTGGGAGGAATCCACTTTGCGAGAAGTGCGTGTGTGCATGGAACCTATTTGAAATTTTTTTGTTCATTTATAATACTTTTAGACAGTTTTAGTTTCAATTTTCACTTACAATTGGTCCTTCACCTATAATGATATTAAAGATAATTTTATTAGTTTATCATTAACAAGTTTATTGAATTTTTATTACCTAATCCTTGAATAAATCTTACAAGCATTAACCATCCAACACCCATCTGTAGAATTAAACTAGTAAAGATAATAATTGATAAAATAAATTAAAATGTTTGTACATACATTTGCAGAGACGGGAACAAAAAACCCAAATATCGAATTTATCATCATGCCCCATCCTAAGAAGCCTAATGAACCATATTTCTTTGCTAAAATTCCAAATGGAATCTAGAAGAATGAGTGAAAGTTGATATTTAGATTTTATAAACAAGAAACTATTTAAAGTAGGGTTCGGACTTGAACGCAGGCCTGCGCATATACTTGATCAAGTTGCATGCAAGTTGACTTAGTCAAAATGTCTCTAATTCATTCAAATTTTATTTATTTCAGTGAAATTTTTTGCATATTTATATGAAAGTCAATGATTTTAAAAATAACACAAGAATTGTCCGAAAAAAATAAAACCTAAATGAATTAGAGACATTTTTTCTAAGTCAACTTGATCAAGTATATGCGCAGGCCTGCGTTCAAGTCCGAACCCTATTTTAAAGTGATGTAAATTCTAAGGTTGTTGATATGAGATGTAATTAAATAATAAAATATAAAACGCGATAGCAAATCACGTTTTCATCATGCCTCTTGTCATAGTCCCGTGAAACGAAGATGCTTATCGAGTAAAATTAATTATTGATAAGATAACATGATAAGAACAATGCTTTTAGGTGAAATATTTATGACATGGTGGAAATAGTTTAGATCAATATTGGATTCTTCATACCTGTGTAATGACGTAACCGACGAAAAATGATGCAAGAATTAGACCTTGAGTCTCTGTTGTCCAATTAAATTCACCATCTTCCATGTGACCATCTGTACTATTACCATAATCATTTTCTGGACATTCATTGAACTCTAGATTACTATTTTCGTGGATGGATGTGTGATTTACCATAGCTACAATAGCGACTGACATGTTCTGTGTATTTTAAATAATGATCAAATAATTACTACGAAAAACTTTCATCGCACTATGGGCCAAAATTTTAAAATTTTCGAAAAAAATTATATTCATGCCTTTTCTTGTAGCGCCTTCTTAGACGATTCTATAATGAAAAAAATCATAAAATTGAGACAAGCGCATCACGAAGATACAGCCATTTTTGTGTTTTGTAAACACGCAATGTATGTGGTACTTTGTTAAGATATGTGACCTGCAGACTCATGAGAACGTTCTCAAAAATACTTTTTTCTTTATCTTTAGGCAATATCTTTGCTCTAGTTCCTTAGCGAAGCAATAAAATTTCGCGAAAACTATTTTCTCTCAAAGATAAAACAAATTTTTATATTGTGGCAAAATTTCAGATTTTTTGCTGCAACTGTTTTAAAGATATGAATTAAAGAATTTTGATAGAAAGTCAATTTTAGCTATTTTTTCGAACAAAGTCTTAAAAAAAATTTGTTTAGGACATTGCGATTTTTATTTTCTTTGCATAATTTTATCGATCAGAGGTCAAAATATAAAATAACACAAAAAAAAAATAAAAAATTTTACCGGCGCCATACAGTTGGCCAGAATTTTGAAAATTTGGAAAAAAATCTGAAACTCTCAGAGTTTGTTTGTAAAGGCTTTTAAGACCGACATTTTGCACTTTATTTTATAAAATTTTTAGCTACGGTTTTCGAGATATGATCATTTTTGTATTTAAGTAAATATTAAAATTTTTATTAATTTTAACTTCACTTAAAGAGCTTTAACTCAGTTAAATTTCGTTCAATTGATCTCAAATTTTTTTTATATGATAGCTCTTTTTATTACACACATTTTGATGTATGTGATATTTTGTTGTGGTCAAAATATGGATAAAAATTGTCTCATATATCAATTTTTCTCTTTATCAAAAAGCTATCATTACGTCTAGTTCTTTAAAGGGAAGAAAAAATTATATAAAATTTATACTATTTGAAAGCTCTAACAAACATCTAGAAACGGTTTTTGAATTATATTTTTTTTTATTTTATTACGTTTTTAAGCTACGAGCTCATGAATATTGAGAAAATAGTGTTTTTTTCCAATTTTACTAAATTTTACTGTTACTGTTTTCTAATCTTAGAGTGCAGGTTTTGAAACTTCACCATGTTGTAGCTCTATTCAATATCTATTCAACTATAAAAAATTTTTAAAATTTTTCCAGCAACAAAGTACTGTTTTAAGGGAAAAACTAAAGCAAAAAATTAAAATTTTAAAAACGAAAACGTTAGAAATAACCACTTTACCACATTTTTATTGAAAATTTTTGCTTTTTATCTTGTTTTGCCTTAAAATTCTCAATTTTTAAGGTATTTTGCAAGAAGTTTCAATGAAGAATAAGCTCTATATAGTCAAAAAACGCAACTTTCGGCCTAAAATTATGTATCACCTGCTTCAATTGTGCATAATTCAGCTAAACCTTATCCGGTTGAGCTAATTTTGGTCTTGTTCGCTTGGTATTGATCTAAACTACAAATTTATCAAAAGCTTTCATACAATTTATTACAATGGCTTTGAGTGAGAGACTCTCAAAGTCAAAAATAGATTTTTTGGGGGTTTCATACACTCATCGGTGGGGTGTCGAAAATTTTTTGAGTTTCAACTTTCATTTTTATAATTTTTTTCAATAAAATAGGTCCATAGAAGACGCTCTAAGCAAGAATTTTCAAAAATTTCGTCTATTTGAAACTGTACTTGACCTCAGAAATTTGTTTTTTCACTGTAATAAGTGGTCAAGTACAATTTAGGCCCATAGTGGCATTGTAAGAAGCAATTTACCGTACGCATGATGTATGCGTTTCCCATTCCAAGGAACAGCATAAAGGTGACATAATGCCGCGTTCCCAATCCATATGCTAGAATTGAAGAGTAAGAAAAAGTTTTTATTAAAAACATCATTCGCACTATGGGACAAAATTTTAAAATGTATTCAAAAAATATTTTATTCTTTTTTCTTAAAAAGCACAGTTTGTAGGTGAAAATGCCGAAAAAATTAAGAAATTTTACCTTTCCGGCTCCGAGTTACAGCCATTTATGTATAACGACCTAATAAATTTTTGTATTTCACTTAAACGACTGTAACTCAATCAAATTTCAACAAATTGAGCTAAAATTGCTTTTAAATGATAGGAATTGATTTTACGCACATTTTGATATCAAATATGTGCATATTATTTACTCCATGTAGTCGTCAGATGTCAAAAAATCGTTCAAAACCCATTTTTTATGAATATCTTTGCACTGTACTCGCTCCCGTTCCTCACAAAAAAGTCAAAATTTTCTAAACTCTTTTGCACTCGAAAGTAATAACAGAATTTTAAAACATGGCAAAATTTCAGATTTTTTGAACAAGCAGTTCCAAAGTTATGAGCTTTTCATTATTGAACATAAGCCAATTTTTGCAATTTTATCGATTTTTTTGACGAAAAATTGATTTTAAATATTGAGAAACATCTTGGATTGATGATATTTTTGCTTCATTTTATAGCTACTTATATGTAAAATTGAAAAACAAAAAGATTTCAAAAATTTCCCCTCCCCCATTTTTCACCAGGTTGACATTTTTGATCATATGGTATATATGCAAAATTTTTAATAATTAAATTTTACACTTTATGCATAACTTTAAAATTTTTTTCTTTTTTTTCTCATTTATACAAAATTTACAAATTTTTTAAGATATTATGCTTGAAATTTGGATAAACTATGAGCTCTCTATGGTCAAAAATCCATATTTTGGACTTTGAATAATGTATCATGTCAAATCTTGTCCGATTGAACTGATTTTTATCTTATTTGACAGATATTGAATCAATAAGCAAATTTATAAAAAGTTTTTACCCAATTTGTTGTAAAAATGATGAGTTAGAGGCTGTCAAAGTCAGAATTAGCTTTCTGGGGGGTCTAAAATCTTTGTAGGTGGGGTGCAAAAAAATTTCAAATTTTTAAATTTCTTTTTTATAACTTATTACAATAAATTAAGTCCATAGAAGACGTTATAAGCAAAAATTTTCAAAAATTTTTTTTTGAAGCTGTAGAAAGCCACTCAAAATGATTTTTTTGCTGTAGTTCATGGCTTTGTACAGCTTCAAAATGTCAAAATTTTTGCTTATAACGTCTTCTATGGACTTAATTTATTGTAATAAGT
>JACWBX010002175.1:10621-33519 GCA_014622435.1 Polypedilum pembai | reverse complement strand
TTTTAAAATGAATTCTGTAACATTGTAATTTGTTAACAAACACTGATCTGGGCGACAAAAATGCGCTAAAGTACACCGATCCGTGGTCGAGTACTTTCTATATCTTTAATAATTATAATTGAACAGAGGAGAAAGTTGAAATTTGCTAAATTACTCTTTGCTTTGAAAATTTTTCTCTTTTTTATTTAAAAAGTCTTTAAGAATGAGAATTAAATTTTCATTTTTTGTCTTGTAATCATGAAAATAAAAATCAATAATTAGCTTCAAGCTAGATTTTTGGTGTTCCTTAAAAGAAATTTTAAATATGAATTTTGTCGAATTTGGCATTATGCAGATAAGAGGAATTAAGAAATTCAGTCTAACGTGCGCTAACGGGGTCTAAAGTAGAAGTTCTTGTTAAATCTGAAAGTCAGAGAATAAAAACACATTTTTAATTGAAGTTATTACACAAACTAAATTTTATTTATGTTGAAATGTAAATACACATAAGAATAATGAGAGTGAAAGAATACAAATTTTTCCTCTCTTAATAGTTTCCAAAGTGTCTCAATACAAAAATTTAACGGTTCTTTTTTCTCAAATTTGAATTTGAATTAACGCGTTTTATTGCAAAAATTTAAGAATTTTATTGAGAAAAACACGCTAAAATTTAAAATTTTGTTGTTTTTAAAGAAAACTGCGAAATAAAACTCAGATTGTTTTAGCTTTTTTTAATCATTATTCAGTGAATTCTTTTCAACTTAATAAGAAAAATTAAGAATATTTAACGTTTTCTCAGAAAATTACAATCCTTGTAACGAACTTTTTAACGGAAAATTCAAATTTAAAGGGAAACGAAAATGCGCGTCAATTCAAATTAAGGAAAAAAACGATCAGTTGAGACCCCCTGGAATAGTTCTTATCCCTATTTTTTTTCTTCTTATTTATTTTCATAAAAAAAAAATATCAAAAAGAAGAAAAAAATTATTCGTATAATGTCTGTTTTTTGTAGAAGTTTAAAATCATGTATATTTTTATCTTTTGATGAATCCAATTCAGTGTTGTTACACAGGCTGCCTTGTGATTGCTTGTGATAATATTTACAAAAAATTCCGCTAGATGACGTTTCAAAATGATTTAGGCGCCACCTACAATTTTCATAGCGGAATTTTTTGTAAATATTATCCAATTTAGACCTAGCTTCACTTAATGTGTAGGAAATAAAGTTCAAATTTGTGACTTTAGCTGCAAACAATACTCATTTGTTGTGTTTAATATTATTAGTTCGGTATAAAGCGAAATTCTTCTGACAACCGATGTTTGCTCTTCAACGATTCACAAGTGAAAGATTTTTTCTAGTAAACTGCTCTCTCACATATTCTCTAAGAGCAATTCTATTTTCCTTTCTTCTTTCTACTTTTACAGATAAATTTAAATAATATCGGTTATAAATTTATCTGACATATAATTATTTTTCTTATCTGCATAATACCGAACTCTAGAAATTGTAGTCAAATAAAAATTTTGAATTGTTTTCAACTTTCGACAGACAAAAAAAACTTCCGAAAAATTCCGTTATGAAAATTGTAGAGGGCGCCGAGAAAAATGTAGAGAAAATTGTCATTTTTGAAGCGCCCTCTATAATTTTCATAGCGGAATTTTTTAAAAGATTTTTTGTTTGTCGACGATCGAATCCTATTTTCAACTGAAATCAAAAAACTGCATTGAAAAAAAAAATTTCTCCAATAAATAAATAAATTTTTTATTATTTTCATTTCATTCATTCAACTGTACATTGTTTAATAAATTCCATATTTATTTCTTAATCTAAAAATAACAAAAGATTTTTATTTATTTTGTGATGAAAAATTTAATTTATTTAATTTATGGCATTAAGTATTGAGAATTTTTAAGTAAAAGTTGAAAACGTTTTGAGAAAATATTTTGATAAAAATTTTTTATTTTAAATCAATGGGCAATTCTCCAAGTGATAAAATTATCTAAAAATCTCTTCAATTACTTTTTTCCTTGCTTTTAAACTTTGCTTCTTTTAGGTATTCATCATTTATTGAAATCGAAAAATTTCCAAGGTAGGGACAGATCCAAAAAATTTTTTTTTATTTTTCAAGCTCGCCTACTGCCAGTGAAAAAAAGTTAGTACACCAAAACTTTCAAAAGCTTTTATGAAGAATTTTTGATTGAGGCATTTTGCAACCAAACTTTTATTTTTGTGCTTTGTATTTGGAAATCTGTTAGAACTAAAGAAATTTTACTGAAAATTCAACTCAATCAAAAAGTTTTCTTATAAAAGCTTTTTAGTAAAATTTGGTGTACTAACTTTTTTTTACTGTCAGTAGGCGAGCTTGAAAAAAACAAATTTTTTTCAGTTCTGTCCATACCTTGAAAATTTCGAACAAAAACAAGTAGAGGAAGAATTAAAAAACGTTTGGTTTTAATTTCATTCACTCGGAGAATTGCTCAAATTTTTAACGATTTTATTTTAAATGTATTTTTAACACTCCTTTTCGAAATTTTTTTCTGATTTTCGGAAGACTTTTTCGAAAAGGATTTTTGGATTAAAATTTAAAAAAATTTAAATTTTAAGCTTGGTTTTAGTTTTTTAAAAACAACATTTTTTACGTCAAAGAATATTTATAATTAGTTAAATGCGGAGCCTGAAATCGACTAAAAACTTTTACGTAAGTCGACTTCAGGTTCTAGTTAAATGATGTTATTTAAGCTTTTTTTTTGTTATCAAATATTTAAAAGTTTGAATGAATTTTGTAGTTGAGCTTTTTTAATTAAAAACTTTTCAAACTTTTATGATAATAAAAAATTTATAAAAATTCTTTCTCAACTCAATTTCAACTTCTGCTTCTTTTTCTCTTTTTTTTAATGAATATTAAATGTCGTCATTGTTTACTTAATTTTTTAATACAGTGAATTAAATAACAAAAGAAGCAGTTTAAGTAACCAAAAGTTATTGTTGATGTCATATGAACATATGAAAAAGAAATTTAGACAACTTTATTCTCATGATTATGGGGCTCACTTTCATTTAATCATCATTAGGATAATGTTGCCTTGTGGTTAAAAATAAAATCAAACTTTTTTCTCTTTTTTTTGAGCGATATAAAATTTTCTTTAAATTCTTCTCAATACTTTAACTATGAAATTTTTCTTCTCTTCTCTTTTCTTTCACATCTTGTAAGCAGTGTTGTTACACAGGCGGCCTGTGATAATATTTACAAAAATTTCCGTTAGAGGGCGATTCAAAATGATTTAGGCGCCATCTACAATTTCCATAGCGGAATTTTTTGTAAATATTATCACAGACTGCCTTTGTAACAGCACTGCTTGTAAGTAAAACCATCATCGTGAAAAACTTTTTTTCTCACTTAGAAAACTTTCTTTGTCATTGTCATCTCTTTTTTTTTCATGATAAATTCTTAGAAGCTTAAACTTTACCTCAAATTTCAAAAGTGAAAATAGAAATAGAAGAAGGAGTGAAAGTTTTTCTTTATTTTTTTGTCAACCTATATTTCCATTTGTCGATATTTCAACAGCTGACAATGTTTAATGAAGCTGTCCTTGAATATATTCAAGGATTTAGAAGAACTTTTGATTTTTTTAACGCATTTTTAATTATAACGGAAATTTTTAAATTAAATTTTGAAATTGTAAATTTCAGTTATTTATAAAATTTTAAAAATTTTTGTCTTTTGCAAAGATTTAGAACTCTTGATAGCAAAAACAGAGTAACCATTGAAACTAGGTTTGTAACTTACATGCATACTTGACTGGTATGCGCAGACTTCTATGCAAATTGACTTACTCAAAAATGTTTCTAATTCATTCAAATTTTTTTTATTTCAGTCAATTTATTGGCACATTAATATGAAAGTTAACTATACTTAAATTTGTCAAAAATTTGATTGAAATATATAAAATCTGAATGAATTAGAGACATTTTTGAATAAATCAACTTGCATGCAAGTATGCGCATATCAGTGAAGTATGCATGCAAACTTAATGGAAGCTCAAAAATTTTGTAAGAATCAAACAAAAATTCTTTGTTAGTTTGTTAAATTTTTTGATAGAGTCACGACTAACTAAAATTCAACTTTTTTTAGTCCAAGGGGTTAAAACTCTTGATAATCAAAACAGAGTAGACATTGAAAAATTTTTTTGCAATTTTTGATATTTTTTTTAAGGTTCGCACCCTTTGTTTTAGTCAATGTTGTTACACAGGCAGCCTGTGATTGCCAGTGATAATATTTACAAAAAAATCCGCTATGGAAATTATAGATGTCGCTTCAAAATGATTAAGGCGCCATCTACAATTTCCATAGCGGAATTTTTTGTAATTATTATCACAGGCTGCCTGTGTAACAACACTGGTTTAAGTCGAACACTAATCGACTAACATTAGTTGAATTTCAGTTAATCGAAAAATGGTTTCGGACTTTAATTTTGCTGGCTTGTTAGAATTTTTTGATCGAGTTTTTCATCCTTGAATATATCAATAATTGAAAGTGTTTCTTTAATATTTAATAAGGTTCGTCTAATGGAAGAGCATGAATATCGATAAAATAAAATTTTTTTTGAATACTTTCGTATTTATGTGTGTGGGTTTAACGATGAATGGAAGCCATATCACAACATTTCCTTACAATAATGTTATATCATACAATCAAAGATTGATTCAATCAATATTCAAGGTGACACAACAGAGGGATGGACACTTTAGTTTAAATGTAACAAAAAAAAATTATTTGAATTTTTGAAAAGAAGCGTGCAAAATTCAATAAAATTTTCAAATATTGCACAATAAAAGCTTTTTGAAAAAAAAAATATTAATTCTTTTATTGAATTTTATTTTAAATTCGACTAAGTCCAAACCTATTCACTCAAAAAAAAAGAGGTAATAAAATTATTTATAAGTACATAAAAGAACAAAAACGCAAGGGAAAAGAATTTCCGTAAAACACTCCAAAAAGCTGCAAAACACTGGAAAAAGTGTCGAAAATTTGCAAACGTCGCATAAAATGGAAGTCTTTTTGCCTCACAAAAACGTGCAAAATAATTGTCCATTTGACAAACGTTTTTTTTTTGTTGGATTGGTATTCTCCGGCGCCAACTTCGTACAGCTGACACTTATATTTGATTTTGCTTAGATTTTGAGATAAATTGAAAAAACTAAAATTTCGAAATCATAAACAGCTTTAATTTGATTAAGCCCTAAGAACTCTTTGGTTTCAATAATATAATATTTTTTATTCTTTTAATTAAGCTCAATTAAAGTCGAATAAAATAAAAATTTTCATGCTTCAAGCTAGGCATGTCTCATTGAAATTCTGCAATAAAAAACTGAAATAAAAACAAACTTGGTTCGTATGAAAATCGAATCGATTTCGATTTTGTCATAAAAACCAAATAAATAATAAATTTTTTTTAAAATTTAACGGTTTTTTAAAATTCAAAATTTGCTCAGTTTTTGTTTACATTTTGAAAAATTAATTTAACTAAAGTTTTTTCACCTTGTTCAATTCTCAAATTTCCTTTTTCTATATCCTATACTTTGCTCTCTTTTTTTCATGAATCACTCAACGATCGTGATTTTTTTTCATTATTATGATAAGCAGATGATTTTCACATGAATGGGAAAGAAAAGAGAGAGAAAAAAAAAGTTTTTAAGAAATTTTCGATTTGTGCATATTTTCTTTCTTCTTCACATAAATTCGTCAAATTTTTCTTTCTTATAAAATTTTTTTAAAATATTTTTCTTCTCTATTCGTTGTAAGTCGAAATTATGAAAATTTACAATTTTTTCTATTTCTTAACTGTAAAACACATTTTTTTTCTTCTTTCTAAATGAACATTCAAGTTTATTTTTCTAATAAATTTATTAGCACTAAGGGGAGGAAAAATGAAATTTTCTGCCAAACTTCAGCATAGTGTTTTCTTATGCAAAGTTGTTATATAGATGGTCTATAACGTTTATCTGAATATTTACAAAAAAATTCCGCTATGAAAATTGTAGATGTCGCTTAAATCGTTTTGAAGCGCCATCTAGAGGAATTTTTTGTAAATATTCAGATAGACAAATATAGACTGTCTGTGTAACAACTCTGTTCGCAAAGTCTTTGATATTTTGGCAAAAAAAAAATTTTTCTTATGATGTAACCACAGAGTCAAAGTCACAGCAGTGTGATAAACATTATTCATAGGTTTCTGTGGTTTTTATAAAATTGTAATTTTCCTCTCATTACAAATTCAAGATTAAATATTTAAATTTCAATTTGTTGCGTTTTTTTATTTCATTAATTTTCCACTCAATATAAAAATTTTTTATCTACAAACATGAATTTTATCTAAGAAAAATATTTATCAAAAAAGTTAATTTCCCCAAAAAAATTTTCTTTGGAAGTTATTTTTTTCACTTATTTACTTACTCAAAAAGATCTTTAAAAGATCCTTTATAAAGAAACAAAAAAGTTAAAATTAGATTAGAGAAAATTTTTGCATTTTAAGACTCAACTCTTTTAAGAAAAGGACGATAAAATTGTTTTTATTTCCTTACAAAATGTCTTTATGTCCATTGCCTGTTCGAGTGACAATTTTTGTCGTGACTTGGGTTTGAAAGTTATGTTGTGATCCACAATTGACAACCTAAGTTTAAAAAAAAAGAAAATTTATAAATAAATTATTTTAGCTTTTTCTTGCAGAGGTTGAAAGTTTTTAGTAAAATTTAGAAAGAAGAATTTTTTAGTAATTTAAAAATTTCAAATTTCAAGTTCAAGATCAATCTTAAGACCATTTTTGAAATATGAAAATTTTCGTTGAAAATTTCTTTTTAAAAAACCGATGAGATGGACATTGAGAAAAAAGAAAATTATTTTCACCAGTTTTGCACTTTTTATATCGAAAGGAGCAAAAATTTGCCGCTTTATCCCAGTGTCTATCCACTCGTTAAACTTTAAATTTTAAATTTCAAGATCAAGATCAATCTTAAGATCATATTTGAAATTTAAAACTTTTCGTTAATAATTTCTTCTTAAAATTTGAAAGGACGGACACTGAGGAAAAACAAAAATTATTTTTGTTCATTTTTGATGGATAGGAGCGAAAATTTACTGCTTTACTTCCTTTGTATAAATTAAAAAATTTTAATTTTAAGATTAAGATCAATCTTAAGATCAAAGGTTGCAAACTTTAACAAAAACATCGAAAAATCAAATCCTGATGATCGATTTCTGTTTGAAGTGTCAAAAATTCTCATCTCTTGCTTAAAATCATATTCAAAATTTGTAAATTTTCTTCATAAAAATAATTTTAGAATTACAAGTTCCAGTTCAAAAGTTTAAAGTCAATTTCAAAATTTGAAAACTTTTGTGAAAAATTTTTACATAAAAAATCTCAAAGGATAGACACTTTCGCTAACGGTAAAATATACTAATTTTTGCGAAAAAAATACAATTCGTTTGCCAAAGTGTCAATCTTTCTGGAAAATTTTGAATTTCAAATTTCAAGATCAAAATTGATTTTAAGATCATATTCAAAGTTTCTAAATTTTAACGGAAAATACTTCATAAAAATCAAAATTTTGAATTTCAAGATCAATCTTAAGACCATTTTTGAAATTTGAAAATTTTCGTTGAAAATTTCTTTTTAAAAAACCGATGAGATGGACATTGAGAAAAAAGACAGTTCTTTTTACCATTTTTAATATGGAAAGAGACAAAAATTTGCCTCTTTGTCACAGTGTCTATCCGCTCTCAAAACTCAAAATTTTGAATTTCAAGATCAAGATCAATCTTAAGTTCATATTTGAAATTTAAAACTTTTCGTTAAAAAGACGTTAAAAACAAAATAAATTTTCATGATCTCAAATTTCAACCTCTGTATCCTTTTCTAAGAAATCCAATTTAAGCTAATTGACATTTATAAAACATCCTCACCTTACGAAATGCCTTTCTAAAGTTTTCAGATAGAAAGCAATAGAGTATAGGATTTATACACGAATTCGTGTAAGCAAGCACATGTGAGATGATTTGAAATGCGACAAGCGTTGTAGTCTGATGGTAGGCATTAATCGATTTAAGTACTAAGATGATATGGATTGGCAACCAGCATATGGCAAAGGCTAATACAACTGCGACAATCATTCTTGTTACTCGCTTTTTGCCTCGTCTAATCAAAAAGAATGAAAGTCAATAAGCCATTGATGATATAATAATGATGTTGACAATCAGTGTTGTTACACAGGCAGCCTGTGATAATATTTACAAAAAATTCCGCTATGGAAATTGTAGATGGCGCTTAGATCATTTTGAAGCGCCATCTAGCAGAATATTTTGTAAATCATATCACTGGCAATCACAGGCTGCCTGTGTAACAACACTGGTTGAGTTGTTGTCATGAGTGATGATGGAAAAAAGAAAAATTGGATTATTTACAGTAATCAAATTATTTTACATTTATGTAGGTTAAGAAGAAGAAAAAAAAGTAAAGAAGCAAGTGAGCGCGCGTAGTTTGATCAAATTATTTTTATTACAGCAATTTTACATCTTAATTAATTAACATTAATATGTGGGTTTCAACATGAAATCTTTACTAAACCTCATTCTTGGCTACTGGCAACGCAATTTTGTATGTATTAAGAAAAAGGTGGCAAACATTTTCTACCCACACACTTAGAAAATGTCACTAGATACAAACAAAGATTTAATAAAAAAAAGCTAAGGGCAAATTTTTTCTATTACTTCCTCAATCACCTTTATTGCCTATTTTCACTAAAATAATTGACACATTTAATTGAATGGAAATAATAGAATATTTTTATGAGTAAAATTCGAAAGGGAAAAGAACTAAAATTTTAAGAAAATTTCTTTTCCTCGTCAAACTAAACAAATTTTGATTTATTTCTGTATCGAAAATTCAATAAATTGTTTCAATTTTAGAATTTAAATTTTTAATTAACTCGAAAAGTTAACAGTTATTTTATTCAAAATTTGAATTTGAATTAGCGCGTTTTGCTACAAAAAATTTCAAATTTCTTTGAGTAAAACGCGCTAAAACTTTTGTTTTATTATTTCTGCTTTAAACTTGATTGTTTTAGCATTTTAAAACTTTCTTAAATGATTTCTATTGAATTTTGTAAATAATATTTGTAATTTTCTCAGAAATTACAAACTTTTGTAACGAACTTTTTAACGGAAAATTCAAATTTAAAGGGAAACGAAAATGCGCGTAAATTAAAATAAAGGAAAATAACGGTCTTTTGAGACTCCCTGGGATTTATTTCTTTGTCAAAAATTCAATAAATTACTTAACATTACTTCCAACATGCTTCTTTTGTGCTTTTTTTTGTACATATTTGCAAGGGAAAAGAACTTTTGTAAAACGTTGTAAAAAGCTGTAAAGTGTGGCAAAATGAATAAAACGAAAAACTAATTAAAACTCAAAAATTTTCTCTAGACAAGAATATTCTATTATTTCCATTTCTTTTTGTTCTATGCACAAGATTTTTTCGGTTAAATTTTTGTGAAATTTTTGCAATTTCCCTTGAAAAATTGATGAAAAATCATGAAAATTTTTAAAAATTCAAATATTCTTTTACTAAAATGCATTTTGGTTCTCACATTTTGACATAAGTTAAAAAATAAAACTAGAATTGTTATATAGACGGTCTATATTTGTCTATGTGAATATTTACAAAAAAAATTCCGCTAGATGGCGCTTTAAAACGATCTAAGCGACATCTATAATTTTCATAGCGGAACTTAATGTAAATATTCACATAGACAAATATAGACACCGTCTATATAATAACACTGGATAAAACAATGGCTTTGTGCTCAAAATGAATCAAAAAGATTATTTCAGTTTTGAAATTTTTTTCGCATGTTTTTAACGGTAATTTTTAAATATTTAAATTAAGTATTAAAACGGTTTGTTTAGCACCCCAGGGTTCAATGTAATTTTAATTTCCTTTCAATAAACAAACCTTGATTCTGCAGAGACTCGAGCACCAGTACCTTTCCATAAGCTTGCAAGCATTCCAACATATAGCACTGAAATAAGTGTCAATGGCACAACATATGATGACAAGAAAAAAGAGATCTGAAAAGAGAAAAAAGCTTTAATGTGGTAGCCTAAAGGAATTTCATGTCATAAACAACAAGTTGCTGAGGAATTTCTTTTTACGTCATTGACATCAACATTTTCATGCATGAGTGAATTCTTAATATTCTTCACCTAATTCAACAATGTGAAATTTTTTTTCTCTTTCCTGTTTGACATCTAACAAACAAAAATTTTTTTTTTTGTCCTTCTCAGAATATTTAAAAAAAACCCAATTTTTTCCTGTGTTATCATCTCGAGCAAACACAATAAAATTTTGTATATACACAGGAAATGAAAGTTTAAATACGAAACCTTTTTTATTCTACGACTCGCCAAGACTTTCTGCTTCAATTTTTTACAAAGCACAAAAGGCTCATGATAATGAAAATTTCATATTAACAGCACAAGGAAAAAGGAAGTGAAATCTCAATGAATTTTTTATTTTTCTGCATTTTATGAAATTTAAATAAAAGTCCAGGCATGGACACACAAAGAAAAGAGCAAAAAAGATCAAAAAAGAGCAAATGGAAGCAACTAAGAGGCAGTGTTGTTACACAGGCGGCCTGTGATTGCCTGTGATAATATTTACAAAAAAATCCGCTATAGAAATTGTAGATGTCGCTTCAAAATGATTTATGCGCCATCTACAATTTCCATAGCGGAATTTTTTGTAAATATCATCACTGGCAATCACAGGCTGCCTGTGTAACAACACTGATTAAATTCATCGCTCAAAAGGAATAAAGTGTGAATTAAGTTACTATAAAACTCTTAAAAAACATTTATAAAAAACTGAAAATGATTAAAGATCAAGAAAATCACTTCAAAGACTAAATTTTTATTCGTGAAGTTCGATCAAGTTGAAGTCTTAGTCAAAGCACGCGACTTAATTATGAGCAAATTTAGATCATTAAGATCGAAACATAAAATGATATCAAAGTAAGGTTTAGCGTTTGATAAAACCTGGTTTAACCAAGCCAATAACGAAATAATAGCAAACTCGCTCGACTCTACCAAATTGATTTCAAAAAGTTTTTTATTTCTGCTTAATCAATTATAATTTATACAAGATGATCGAGGAAAAGTAGGTTGGCTTTTTTACAAATCCATGATTTAATTCCTGCTTTATTGCTTACATTTTTATCGTCTGACCTCGTGGACTTGTTACAATAAAAAGAAAGAAAGAAAGAAATTTTAACAGTTTTTCAGGGGAATTTCTGTTATAAAATTCAAAATATTTTTTTACGTTACATATTTCATGAAATCTTTAATTCTTCATAACAATTGCATTGAAAATGTTTGGATCGTTTCGTAACAACCTGGTGACAATATTATTCATGAAATAATCATGATTGATAAGAGAAAGCTCGATTTTGATAGCAGAGTGACATTCGCTGATTTCTCTATGATGAACGGAAGGAACTGGTCACTTAAAAATACTTTGAAATTTTTGTTCAACAAGCTTAAATCCTTGGAGGGCCAAACAGGATTTTTTTCAGTTAAATTTTTTGAAACTTGAATTGAAATTTTTGCAATTTTTCTTGAAAATTCACGAAAATTTTTAAAAATTCAAGAATCCGTTATGAATTAAGAATTTTTGTTCCCATATTTTGATATAAATTAAAATGTTATTAGTGTTCAAAATGAATTGAAAAACATTTCGATAAATAAAAGGTTTCAAATTTGTTCAGTCAGTTTTGCATTTGTTTATATTGAGAATTGTGAAAATTCAATCTGTTAATTAACTCGTGTTATTCAAATGTCACAATAATTTCAATTAATTTAGATTTGCAAATTCATTCATTAAAACTGATTTTGTTTACTTAAAAATGACAATTGAATTGAATTTGAAATGGAAAAAGATGCGAAAAAAATCTTAGCAATCGGGAAAAATGCGCTACAAATCTTTCTGATCGCAGCGCCCTCAGTGGCGAATGTTGGAACTAAACTCCATATTGAAATTTTATTTCGCAATTTCTTGAGTTATGCAAATGAGACAGCTTTCTAACTAAGCATCGCCGCAATAACTTTTTTGGCACAAATCAAAATGCAAAAAACTGCAAGTCTCTAGCTATTGTAATTTTCGAGATCTTGCGCTGAATTAAAAGCTGAATTTTCTATACAAAACATGTGCTAAAAAGTTACTTTAAGTTTGTTATATAAGTCTCCTATTGATCGAAATTGAAGTGAATTAGCATACATGAAAATAAATTGACATTGACATAAATTCTCTTTTTATGTTGTGCTTTAACTGCATCAATATCAATTGAAAGCTTTACTAATTCAATCTCCATCAATTCTGTCACATGCATAAATAAAGTTTCTATAGTAGTATCATTAAAGATGCCAAAAATATATTTTGCACCCACTGAAGCTAAACCAGTGTTGTTACACAGGCAGACAAAATATTCCGCTAGATGGCGCTTCAAAATGATTTAGGCGACATCTATAATTTCCATAGCGGAAATTTTTGTAAATATTATCACAGGCTGCCTGTGTAACAACACTGAGTTAAACATTATATGGTATTTGTGGTTTCTATTTATTTATGGCCCACCTACATTTTCATATTAAGTTCTACAACCCGTAAACAATTTCTAATTTATCACAGCTCAATTTAATATACGGAAGCATGTCTACCTTCTTCAATCTCATAAAAATGAAAATAAATTACATCTAGTAAATTAATTTTTTTCTCTCTAAATCTATCCCGTTTTATGCCAAAAACATTTTCAATCTCATTTCAGGGAATTTTCCGCAAATTTATTTACATTTTAAATTCTCTCTCTCATATGTTTGTAAATAGCTAACTTATGGTTAAGGAGATAAAAAGCTTTACAGTTGATTCCCAAGTGACTATCAACATTATAAAAAACTTTTTCTCTCTTTTTTACATCAGTGTTGTTACACAAGCGGCCTGTGATAATATTTACAAAAACATTCCGCTAGATGGCGCCTAAATCGTTTTTGAAGCGTCATCTAGCGGAATATTTTTATAAATATTATCACAGGCCGACTGTGTAACAACACTGCTTTACATTGAGAAAGAAGAAGCTATGAGAGAAGCTTAGAAAAGTTTAATGAAAATTAACTTTCTACGTTGTCCTGCAACTGCTGTTTTTCTTTTGTCTTTATTGCTCCATTGATGTTGGTCGTTCATTCATTAAAATTAAATTATTTTGTAAATATTACGTTTTACTTTCAACTTTTTTTATGGCGTTTTTTCTTTACGTTGTTATGAAATTTCAATGTTAAAATAAAATTGTGTATAAACAATGGCTTTGTTTATTTGACTTAAAAACTTCGCTTTTGTGTTCTTAAATTTAAGAAATAATCTTTTCACTATTTTTCTCAGTTATCTCTAGCTAATTTGTACTAAATGAAACAAGAAATCGATTTTTATTAGATATTTTCCAATATAGTCTCACAGTGCTATGAATAAACTTAAAATTAATCCAAGCAATCAAAAATACGTTACAACTTTTTTGTTTATTTGGTGTGACATAATAAAAGTATGTTAATGAAAAGCATAAAGTATTTTTTGCTTATCCGTTTAAAGAAATAAATTTCAATTTTGAAAATTTTGTAAACAAATTATAAATGCCTAAAATGCCTAAAATAGAAATTATAAATGCCTAAAACGCCTAAAATAGAAATTTTAAAATTTCTTTAACCGTTATTTTTAAATAAAAAAAATTATTCAATCTGCTTTTTTACAAAATAGCTCAACATAACAATTTCCATCATCTTGCATTTGCTTATTCATGTAACAGAATTATTTACAATACACCTCTTTTGCATGTACTTATTTTTTGGTAGTATTTGCTCACGTTTACATTTGAAATTTCATTCAAGATATTCAAGAGCTGCTGCTGCTGCTACTGTTGTTACTATTATAACGGATAAAGAAGCGTGTAAAACACTCAATGTATGAGTATTTGCAAAATTAATTTATGTGAATTTTAACGAGTTTCAAGCTGTTCCTACACGCTTCAAGTATTTCTCTTTTCCGCCTTTTACTGACAAAAAAAACATTACTTTTTGTTTTATTTTACTTTTACTCACTTGAAATATCGGATGATTATAGCCTTCGTGTGCTGAGAAAATACATTTGGTTTCTTCCTCATATTCATCGTTTGCAAACGTAACTAGGCCATGTGCAAATCCAACGGGAATACAACACGTTGTGATAAACATCCAAGCGACTCCAATTGCACTATGTTGTGTGTGTGTTGTGAAAAAAAAAAAGAAAATAAAATTAAAGAGTTTCACTTTAATGTAAGGTTGGGCCGTCGGTGCCAATATCGGCAAACAAAAAACTTCCGCTATGAAAATTATAGAGGGCGCTTAAATCGTTTTTGAAGCGCCCTCTATAATTTTCAAAGCGGAATTTTTCGCAAGTTTTTTTGATACTTTAATGCCATATCAACGGCAAATATGTTGTGAAAAGAATTTCAATGTCAAATAAAATTTCTGTTTTTCTGTTGATATAATTCATGAACATATCATAGAAATGAAAGTTCTGAAGTTGTCACTTTTTTATCAACTTGTTTGCAGCTTGATGATAAAAGTTGAATGTTTACAACTTAGCATAGACATAGAAAATACAATTTTTGGTGTGTTGTTATTTATGGGAAAAGCAACAGAATTTTCTTACAAATTCATTTTGCTTCTGTTCTGTTCAGAGTTGTTACATAGACGATCTATATGAATATTTACAAAAAATTCCGCTATGAAAATTGTAGATGTCGCTTAGATCGTTTTGAAGCTGTTTTATCTGACCTGCATTAAAAAACCTGCAGAAATTTACATAGCTTTAAGAACTTAAAACTAATAAAGCTAAACAAATTGTGATACAACTAATTAAAATGAATTTTATCTGCAAAACATCAAATGTCCTCAATCTTTAGCTTCTTCTCTGTTTACGAAAGAATGTGTGAGCCAACCAAAAAGCCACAAAGTAAAAATCTACTTTTACAACTCTGGTTTCAATTCATTTTATTTGAATGTGAATAAAATTAACTTTTCTATGAAAAACATAAAAATTTTGTCTTTCTTCAGTTTTTGCTTTCAGACTTGCTGAAAGAGTTCAAGAAAATGAACCTGAAAATTCTTGGTGTGTGTGAACATCGTTGGTCTGACAGTGGAGAAATCAGATTACCCACGGATGATGGACCAGTATCCTTCATATTTTCTGGAAAGCCACTCGACCAAAGTCGAGAAAGCGGTGTGGGCCTCCTTCTGTCAGCAACGGCTAGAAGAGCACTATTGAACTGGACCCCAATATCGGATAGGATCATAACTGCAAGATTTCGTACACAAGCACGGAATATTTCGATTGTTCAGACTTACGCTCCAACAAATATGGCTGATGACAAAACAAAAGACAATTTTTCCGTCAATTTTTTATTTTTCAGTGCTGTTTTCTCATTCTTGAAATTAATTATTGATCAAAATTTTTTACTTTTATCTTAAGTTACAAAAAGTTAAATCCAAAGCAAAATAACTTGAGTTTTTTGCCAAATTTTATTTCGCTTTGTTTAAATTTAAAACAAAAATCCATATTTTAAGTAAAGCGAAAAAAACTGTACAAAATGTAACAAAAAGGAGCAAAATAAGAGAGTTTCCAACAAAAAGCTTATTTAATGATTTGTTCATATTTAAAGACTCTTTTTTTTCTTCTTTAAGACAATACAAGCCAATAAATGTTTTCATTTCTATGAAATCATAAATAGATTTCTAAGAAAAAGAATTCAATTTTATTCACATTCACAACAGCAACAGTGAAGCTTTATAAAGAAGCTAAAAAGTAGCACAAACTGGCAATTTTTAAAATTAAAATATGAACAGAACTGCGATGTTGCTTGCATTCATTTGAATCATAAACAAATTAACTTTGAGAAAATTTAATATATTCCACACTGTGCTCTGCAACATCATTTTATATTTATATAAAATTTCTCACACACACGCTGTAGCTATTTTACATAATTTTATAACCCAAAAATAGTGAAAAAGTTTCAACCGCCGCCTATAACTTATGCAAACGTTGTCATATTTTATTTATCATAAGAAAAAAAGAAGATAAAAATAACTTACAGTGTCGCGTTTTTTTCAGTGCGTATTGACATGCCTGATATCGGATGTACAATCGCTATATATCGATCAACTGACATAAGTACAAGTGTATAAACGCTCGCATGACAAGTAACAGCTATCATATATTGAACCTGGATGTTGATTAAATTCAATTGTATTGTTGCATGTTTGTAAAAAATTAAAAAAAAAAATTTATTACTTTTCATTAGGGTTTGGCCGACATCGGTAGAACTTCCAAAAAATTCCGCTATGAAAATTGTAGATGGCGCTGAGAAAAATGTAGAGAAAATTGTCATCTTTTCAAGCGCCATCTATAATTTTCATAATAGAAGTTTTTTTTTGCCGTCGTCGGTCGAACCCTATTTTTCATCAAATAATGTGAAAAACAATAAAATGAAAAGGAAAAAAATTCGTATATGTAAAAAAGAGAAGAAGAAGAAGAAGAAGAAGAAAAAAACTTACAAAAGAACAGAGAAAACTGCCGAAAGGCCAAGAGTTGAGAATGTAATCTGTTGCCGTGAAAGGAATGCCTAATGTCAATATAAAAAAGAAAAAAAAAAAAAAAGGAGCAATCAGTGTTTGTCAAATAATAAAAGAGAAAACAAGTGCCTTAAAGGCAGGACATAAACAAGCAAACATACAGAAAAATAAATTTCATTTTTATTATTTTCAATGGTAAACTCACAAAATATCACAAAAAGTAGATCTGCCACAGCAAGATTTATTATTAATATATTTGTTGTGGAGCGCATTAATGGATTAGCAGCAACCACTGTTATTTGGTATGAAAAAGAAGAAAGAAAAATCGAAATAAATTTATTGTTTTTCAAATGAATTTAATGCGAGTATTTATATTTCGATAGAAATCTGATTTTTTGGTTCATTGGAAACAGAGTTGCTACACAGGCAGCCTGTGATTGTCTGTGATAATATTTACAAAAAATATTCCGCTAGATGGCGCTTTAAAACGATTTAGACGCCATCTACAATTTCCATAGCGGAATTTTTTGTAAATATTGTCACAGGCCGCCTGTGTAACAACACTGCTTGGAAACTTATTTAAATGTTTAAATCAGATCATTTATTATGTGAAAAATATTTCAAATTGTTATAAAAAACTATTTAAACAGGTTTGGCTGTAGCGGAAATCGCATTTGAGACCAAAACTCGATTAAATAAGTAATAATAGTTATCTGATAACTATTTGTTCTTTTTACAATATTTCTACTTAAACGGATTTTTTTTGATGAAATTCTGCTTTAAATCACTTTCCTTATGTTATGAATAGTCGGACGAAAAGTTTAACCGATTATTGCGTAACAATAGAAAAATGCTTTTTTCTGGACTAAGTAAAGTTAACACAGCGCTATTTTGTCAAAAATATTTTTATAAATATCCTGGAAAGAAGTAGTCCAGAAATATAAATATAAGTTTAGCGGTAGTGGAAATTGAATTTGAAAATTTCGCTATACTAGGCCGAGTATTTATCAAATAAGCCATAATAGTTATCTGATAATTATTTGTTCTTTTTACAATATTTTGTACTTAAACGGATTTTTAGTATATTTTACAATCAAATTGTTTCGTAATAATAAAATAAACCGCAAATACCTGCAATATGTGAGAAATTTTTTAATTGTTAAAAAAGACTTTTAAGGAGTTTAGCCATAGCGGGGAATTGAATTCGAGATCTTCGCTACATTAAGACTTTATTAACTGAGCCATAATAGTTATGTGATAACTATTTGATCTTTTTGCAATATTTCTGCTTAAACGAACTTTCATCCTTGAATATTGTTCTCGTGATTTATTTTACTATTGTAAAAACAATTTTAAAATAAAACTTGTTTAAGTACAAATATTGCAAAAAGGACAAATAGTTATCAGATAACTATTATGACTTATTTGATAAAGTCTTGGCCTAGTATAGCGAAGGTTTAGAAATTCGATTTCTCGCTATGACTAAACCTGTTAAAATAGATTTTATGACAATTTGAAATGATTTTTACATAAAATTGGCGCGGGTACAGTTTTCCAATTTTGATTCGTATAAAGCTCTATGGGGTCTCAATTCGAAAAGTTGACGGTTAATTTAATCAAAATTTGAATTTGAACTAGCGCGTTTTGCTACAAAAAAACTTCAAATTTTCTTTGAGAAAATCACGCTAAAATTTTATTTAATTGTTTTTGCTGTTAATTATTGCTTTAAATTTGATTGTTTTGAGCATTTTAAATCTTTCTTGCATGATTTCTATTGAATATAGTCGTTTTCTCAGCCTAAATGATGTTCATGTTAAAAATTCAATCGTTTGACTTTTGTTTGTAAATCGATAAAAATCGTGACTAAATTAGAAAATAAACAAAAACGTTTCTTAAATAAATCAAGAGTAAAAGTCTTATCCTTGATATATAATTCTTTTTAATGTACAAACATTATTCGAATGCTATTTATTCTCTCTCTCGATATTCACAACGAGACTGGATTATGTTCTTTTTTATCCCCATTTATTGCTTCCAGCAGCGAAATTGTTTTTATATTATGTCAAGATTTAAATTTTTTTTATTTCAAAGCTTCCATTATCGACAAATAAGTACTCTCAACTCAGTGTTGTTACACAGGCGGGCTGTGATAATATTTACAAAAAATTCCGCTAGATGGCGTTTCAAAATGATTTAGGCGCCATCTAGCGGAATTTTTTTATAAATATTATCACAGGTCACCTGTGCAACAACACTGCTCTCAACTCGCACTTTTAATGTTTTTCTTTAAAGTAAATGTACGCCCATCTAAAATCATTTAGTTCCTTTTGGGAAATATTATTATGCTTACCAAGTACTACCAATCCATTGCCTATTAATCCTGCGATGAATATAAAGCCAAAAAGTATAAATACAGACAGCGATATGGAGCGTTCCAAATCTTCAATGTAAGACTCATCTTCGATTGTACAATTTCGATAGAAGAAGCAAAGATCAGTGATGTTTGTGCCGTTGATTGTAATGTTGAAATAAGGCTCAGTCATTTTTTTATTAAATTTATTATCTCAGTTAATTGCACCATAAACTTTCTTTTTCTCTGCTCTTCGATACTTATTACTGTATGTATGTTAGACCACTATTTCTTTCACTTCATATTATGAAAATTTCCTAAGGGGTAAAAATTGATTATTATAAATTATTTTTTCTTCTTGTGGGAAAAGTGATACAAAAAATTTATCTTCATTTTAAAGTCATTAAAGAGAATTTTTTTTGTAGATATTAAAAATCAAGAAATGATAGAAAATTTCAATCCGTGATTTAGCGATGAATTGGCTATTTAGCCACAACACGTAAACAAATGTAAATATGTAAACAAACTGTTATTATTATTAATACTTGATTTAGCCGTTAAAATTCAAATTCAAGGGGGATAAAAACTTTTTTAGACAAAAATTCCCCTAAAATTTCATTTTTGAATACAAAAATTTTAAGAAATTGCTGAATTTTCTTACTAATTTTGCTTTATATGATTCAATATTTCTTCACAATCAAATAAGAAATAAAATTAGTTAAAAAATTCAGAACAAAAATAAGTTTTTGTAACGGCTTTAAAAAATTCAAACAAGATTTCAAGATTGAAATATTCTATTATTTCTTGTTAAAAACTTCATAAAATTACTCCCATGATGATGTGGGTAATTGATGATTTTTGACACATGGCACATGAGGAAAGAATTTCATCCTTTTTTTATTTATTTGTGAATTTTTAAAACGGAAATTTACTATTTTTTAGTTTTTTAGCACTTTGTTCGGCTGACTGATTGTCTCTTTAAATTCTCGAAAACTACATTAGAGACTTACGATTTCTTTTAAATGAATTGTATTTTCGTGTTGATATCCACAAACTACTTTATATTCAGTTAGAATTGATAATTTATGAAAAAATTTCTGAATGTAAACAAAAATAACAGAACGCTGTTAATAAAAATTTATTTTCAAATTTATATTTAACCGTTATTTTGGAATAATTTCTCAAAAAAATTTAATTGTTTTATAAAGCTTTACATTGAAAATTATGAAGAATTCTGTTTGATCTGTTTATTATCAAATTTTTTAATTCAATCAAGTTTTTGATTTGAATTTCAAATATTAAAAGTAGGCTTTTTCCAACCGGAAATATTCCCGTTACCGTTCCCGTTCCCGAAGAAATTCCGGGAATGACTTTATACAAATTTAAACATTTTTGTAGAAATTTTTCAAATTTTTGTAGAAATTTTTCAAATTTTTGTAGAAATTTTTCAAATTTTTGTAGACATTTTTCAAATTTTTGTAGACATTTTCAAATTTTTGTAGACATTTTTCAAATTTTTGTAGAAATTTTTTCAAATTTTTGTAGACATTTTTCAAATTTTTTGTAGAAATTTTTCAAATTTTTTGTAGACATTTTTCAAATTTTTGGTAAATTGAAAATATTTTTATATATTTTCTTAAATAATGAATAAAAACACGATAAAAACTCAAAATCAGCCATTTTCAGTGGCATTTACAAAAATTTTTCAAAAAATTTATTTCGCTCTAAATCTCTTGAAAGCGATAAAATTATCAGTAAAAATTTAATATTTTTAACAACATTAATAAAAATTTTTGCTGTTTTCATAGCGTTTTTGACTCATTCTCGTCTCGGAAAACTCAATTCCCGGGATTAGGAAAAAGCCTAATTAAAAGATGATGGAGTATTACTTTAAGATCATTATTTTACAAAGCTTAATTAAGGTTACTTGATTAAAATATTTTTCATCAAATATACCTGATTTTTAGTCCAGAATTTTTATTCGATTTAATTTACACGAATTCAAGTCGATTTACTTTCGAATATGCATTTTGAATTTTAATTTCAAGCTCTGATTTTCAGGCTTTGATTTTGTCGAAAAATTCGCTTTAATCGAGTACAATGCACATGTACTGATTAATATATAGTTTAATTTGTTAACAAATACTGATTTGTGGCACCAAAAATGCGCTTAAGTACGAATACTTGACCACTCGTTTAATAAACATTCACTAGCTCTAAAATAATATAAAATTATTATTCAATGAGTGTAGCAGGCAAAAGTTTTGTGTAATGTCAAATGAGAAAAGGTTTGCACATTCTAGGAAATTTGTTACGTGATTCTGTCATAATTCAAGCTGCTCATAGATATAAACAGAAATAGAAATCTCTTTGAGAATTGAGATCGATTGATTTATTTATATAAAATTGCCATGAGGTAAAATTTAAATGAAAAACCAGAATAAATAATATTTCAAATGCATATGAAGTTTCCTTCATTCAGTTGTTCAGACCAGAGTTGTTATATAAACGATCTGAATATTTACGAAAAATTCCGCTATGAAATTGTAGATAGCGCTTAGATCATTTTAAAGCGCCATCTAGCGAAATTTTACGTAAATATTCAGATAGATAAATATAGACCGTCTATTTAACAACTCTGGTTCAGAAAATATTGGCAAACATTTATTTTAGAGAGAGAGAGAAAGTCACGTACTATTGCTGCTGCCAGCTAGTTATAAAAAAATAAACTAAAATTCCTCATTCATGCAGCAAATTATCACAATAATTTATAAAAATTTTCCTCTTAAATCAAACTTGAAGCTGCGGAAAGATCACATGAATTTTTTTTTTACAAAGATATAGTGAAAAAATAGGGTTTTTCATTACTGTTTAACAGTAACAGTAAAACAGCTGTTTTTTGGCCAAAAATGGAAAACAGCAAACAGCTGTTTTTAACGGATTTTTTCAAGAAAAAATCATAAGAAAATTTTTCAAAAATTCTTGTTTTGAAATTTTATTATTAGTAAAATCGTAAAAATATTGAATTTTTGGTGCTTATATATATTTTGATGCATCTTTATTCACTATAAATTTAACGGTCATTTGAGATTTAAATTTCGATTGAAGCGCCATCTTGAAAATCTCAAGGAATTTCCCTATTTACTTTAAAGTTAGAGCAAATAAGCAGAAAAAATTTGATTTAAAAAAGCAATTTTTGCTGAAAACCTAGTGAGAAAATTTTCTTTTCCAAGTCACGAAGCATGAAAAATGCATTGAAACATTTTTTCTTCCTTTACACAAAATTGCAATCTCAGTTTCAATTTCCTCATCACACACTCTCATATATTCTTCTCTTTGATCTAAGAGAGAAAGAGAAAGAAAAATTGCAATCAGCAACAGAGAAGAAGCTTAAAAAGCTTTAGTAGAACAGGAAGAAAGAAAAAGAGAAAAATTTCTTCTTCTTCTTCTTTGTGTAAGAAATGACCATTTGAGCTTTAAACTTTTGACTTACAAAGAGAATAATAAGAAGAAATGTTGAATGAATCAAAAGACTTTGTTAGATATTGAAGAAGACAAGAAATAAAAAAGTTTTGTATTTTGTTTATTGCAGTGTTGTTACACAGGCGGCCTGTGTAACAACACTGGTTTATTGTCAACTTGTTTTTTTGATTCTTTTAACAAGTCGACTTATTTTCATTACTTGACAAACTTAAAATGATCAATTAAAATTGCAAGTTTAAGCCTTTTAAAGTTGTTTTCAGATTTAATGGAGAATCCATAAAATCACTGCAAGCATTTAAAAGTTGACATTCAAATTTTATAAATGAAAATCTTCTTATACTGAATTAAGCAAAAAATATTTATAAATATAAAACATAAA
>JACWBX010002175.1:0-10601 GCA_014622435.1 Polypedilum pembai | reverse complement strand
GCACCTTAAATTAAATATGAAATCTTTAAATTTAACAATAATGATGCTTAAATTTGAATTTTTAAAACATAACGATCATTTTTTAAATTAACAATTTATAACAATTAAAATTGTTAATTTTAAAAATATTTATTGTTGTTTTCAAACTAAATATAATAATTGCAAAACTAACAATTGTTATTGTTAATTTTGAAAAATCTAAAAGAAACTTTAATGGAGAATCCATAAAATCACTGCAAGCATTTAAAAGTTGACATTCAAATTTTATAAATGAAAATCTTCTTATACTGAATTAAGCAAAAAATATTTATAAATATAAAACATAAATATAGGACAACAGGAAATTACCAGAACCTCACTTAGATGGGTGTCCGCAAATCAACAAATAATAATGTTTAAAATCAAAAATTATTATTTTCAAATTTTTGTTTAAAAAATTTAACATTAAAATTGTTAAATTTAACAATTTCAAATGTTAAAAATCAACAATTAGAATTGTAGTTTAAAATTAACAATAATATTGTTAATTGCTACAAACAAATTGTTAATTTTTAAGTATTGATATTGTTAATTTTCCTTAGAAATCAAAAATATTATTGCTAATTATTTCTCAGGGTGTATCTATATGATTTTGCAATAAAATTTTTATGCTTTATGAAGTTTTATTGAGAAATGTGAAAAATATGAAAATTTTAGTTGAGAAAATAAAACTTTCGACTTAAAATTCTTAATATGTTAAGTTGGCAATAAAATAGGCTGCAAAAAAGTAGCAAACCGCTTTTTTCTAGCTCTTTTCTAAGCCGAGAAATCAACAAAACAAAAATTATTGTATTCGGTTGTCGACATACTGTAATATTCAAGCTTTAATCCAAGGGTGGATACTTCCAAAAATTATCACGAAAAATTGTACGAATTTATGGAGTGTCCACCCCTGGGCTTTAATATTTGATTAATTTGATCAAATTGTTTTTTAACAATAACTAAAATTTTAATTCTTTATTAAAACTTGATTATACACATTTTCATAAGAAAATATTTAAATCTTTAAATGACCGTTACATAAATATATTTCAATAAAAAGCAAAAAAAGTTCACTTGAGAGAATATTAAGAGATAAATAAGGAAATAAGTATCTAATGGAAATTTCATATAAAAAAAAAAAGAAACCAGAAGGACATGATCAATTGAATAGCAGCATGAAGCAAAAGAGACATCATTTAATGTCTCAGCATCTTTCAATAAAGTTCATCATACTTCTTGTTTTTCTCCTACATCTATAGATGATAAATTTCATAACATTATCTGATATGTTCTCAAGAGTGAATGATGAAAGACAAATAATAATAATAATAATAATTTTTCATGTATACACACACGACTGGTTATAGATGGATCTCAACATTTATTGAAAATGATGAGACATAAAAACAACATGCTGAGCAATGCGACATTCAACATCCATCAAGTTATTTTCATTCATATAATAAATATGTATCTAGGTTAATTCAGTGTTGTTACACAGGCAGCCTGTGATAATATTTACAAAAAAATTCCGCTAGATGGCGTTTCAAAATAATTTAGGCGCCATCTAGCGAATTTTTTTTTATAAATATTATCACAGGCCGCCTTTGTAACAACACTGGGTTAATTTAAGTGAAGAGAAAAAAAAAGTTCATTGAATCAATGCAAGAATTTGAAATTTATTAAAATTTAACAATTTTGTCTTTTTCTTTCATCAAAGTATGAAATTTATGCTTATTTGTGATAATTAATTCTCGCTTTTTGTCATAATTGAACGCAATTCAAAAAGAGAAAGAAATAAATCTTTTTATAAATAAAATATTTATAAGTAGACAAATGATAGATAGATAGAATTATTTATTAAAGTCACAGACTTGAATTCTAAATAAATTCATGAAAGAATGAATGTCCTTGTAAAAGAGCCGGCTCTTCTATTCGAGGGAAGACGGTAGTGATTGAAAAAACTTACAAATAAATTTAAATGACTGACTAGAGATAAGAAGCGTTAGAAAAAGAGATACTTTGATATGCCTCGTCCGAGTCAAAATTGAATCGGCGTCTCTTAATTGCTGGTTAGATGCTTTTATTACTAAGCTATCGGCGGATAACTCAAAATTTGGCAGATTGTTAACTAAAACTTCTCTAGCTGCTCTTACAATCAGTGTTGTTACACAGGCGGCCTGTGATTGCCTGTGATAATATTTACAAAATATTCCGCTAGATGTCGCTTCAAAATGATTTATGCGCCATCTACAATTTTCATAGCGGAATTTTTTGTAACTATTATCACAGACAATCACAGGCCGCCTGTGTAACAACACTGCTTACAATAAGTTTTCAGTTGTAACTGAATTCCATAGAATCTATCAAGAGTTAATTTATCTCTGTAAAAAGTAGCTTTGAGTGTTTTTATCTCTCTGCAAGGCTTTTAATGTGCTTCAAAGAATCTATCACTAACATGTAGGACTTTATCTTTTAAAGTGTGTTTCGAGAGCACTTGAGCTATCGAAAAACTTAAATCTTTTAAGAAAGTCTGTAATTTTTTTTTTTTTTTTTTGATGAGAGCTTGGACTCGAATGTGCTATTAAGTAGATATTATTGAGTGTATAACAAAATTCTTTGTTGGGGATTAAAGCAAAAATTTGAAATTTATCCTCTTTTCAAAAGAATTATGACTGGTGCAAAGCGTGAAAAATTGTAAAATGTGTGAAACAGTGTTGTTATCGTAGACGTTTACGGTCTACGGTCTATATAGATTCTTTTCGTCAGTGAACATTATAACCGCCAACGGTAAATTTAAATTTAAAATTAATTTGCTCAAATTGCTTATTTTGCTCATTTTATCATTCGATCATTTGGCGTCGTGAAGATCGTAAGAATCAGTAAAAATTGTAAGTTAAAAATTGAATTATATTGACAATTTGTCGCTTAGAGAGCGAGTTATTATTTGTAACTGCTATAATAATTTGAATTAGATTATAAATTCTGTCATCTCGGATCGACTATAAAAAGCGAGTCCGAGCGCGATTCTAGTTCTTTCCGCTCTCAACTTCCCGACTAAAAGGACGATTGTTTTAAAAAGAGTCAAACTCTTACAAATGAGCATAAATTCTTATTTTGAACTATTAAATAAACATTGTAAGAACTCTTAAATAAAGTCGTCTTATTATTTCATAAAGCTGATATCGATAAAGTCGTATTTCAGCCACAACTATTATTTAATAAATGTTTAACTTGCAGTGAAATCTTTAATTTCTTCCTCAACCTGAACTAGTAGCGAATTCTTTTATTTATGTCTTACGGCCTGAGATCGGGTAGTTCATGCTTTATTTTTCAGATTGCTCAAATCTCACACAGCGATATCTAGAAAATTCTAATGTTTTCTGTTTCCATTGCAGTTCAGTGGAGTATAGTTGCAAGGTTTTTTTGCTTAATTTTATTGGTTTTTTCCAAGGTAGGGACAGATCTAAAAAAAAAAATTTTTTATTTTTTAAGCTCGCCTACTGCCATTAAAAAAAAGTTAGGGCACTAGCTTTTACTAGAAAGCTTTTATAAAATTCTTAAATGAGCTGAATTTTCAGTAAAATTTATTTAGTTCTGAGAAATTTCAAGCAAAAATTCAATCCTTGGGAATCAACAGAAAATCTCATTTAGAAATTTTTTATAAAAACTTTCTAGTAAAAGCTAGTACCCTAACTTTTTTTACTGGCAGTAGGCGAGCTTGAAAAATAAAAATTTTTTTTTGGATCTGTCCCTACCTTGGTTTTTTCTTGCATATATAACAGAATGAATTTAATAAGGAGATAGATAAATATATTAAAATTTTATTCAAAGTGTTTTGTACAAAATATAAATACGTAAACTAGAAGTCTGTTGCAGTGTTGTTACACAGGCAGCCTGTGATAATATTTACAAAAAAATCCCGCTAGATGGCGCTTCAAAATGATTTAGACGCCATCTACAATTTCCATAGCGGATTTTTTTGTAAATATTATCACAGGCTGCCTGTGTAACAACATTGGTCTGTTGTGGAATCATAAGGAGACAAATAAGCATAAACCATTAAAAAATTAAAATTAAAGGTTGATTTTTTTAAACCCAATTAAAAATTGTAATGCCAATTAAAGAAATTGAAAACCTTTTTTCATTCTCAATCAAAAAAGTTTCTTTCATTAATTTTGACAAATTTATTTTCAGAGATTTTCACAAAAATCTTCTTTTAATTGAACTTTTTCATACACACTAATTGACTGAAGATTATAAATTTATAAATCGAAAAAAGAATTTTTTAATTGGGTCTGAAAAGAATTTTTCTTTTGAGACTTTTCTAAAACTTTAATCAGTGTTGTTACACAGGCGGCCTGTGATTTCCTATGATAATATTTACAAAAAAATCCTCTATAGAAATTGTAGATGGCGCTTCAAAATGATTTAAGCGCCATCTAGTAAAATTTTTTGTAAATATTATCACAGGCAATCACAGGCTGCCTGTGTAACAACACTCTCTTTAATCAATTGAAAAAGAAAAAATTTTTGCTCTTCTACCTTTAACAAGACTTTTTTTTGTCCATCAAATTCTTTGTAGTTTGACACTTTCTATCAACATCTTCAAAGTGTGCACAACAAACCCATAAATAATTCATGACTGTTCTCGTAAAAAATTGCTACTCTCAATGGAAAACCCTTGTCAAAAGTGTACTCACTGCACTGTCCATTAGGAATTTTCCCTTCTTCAATTATTATTGTGACATCGTTTGCACCTCACTTTCATCATTTTTTTATTTCAATATTGAACATTCGATCAGTGTTGTTACACAGACGGCCTGTGATAATATTTACAAAAAATTCCGCTATGAAAAGTGTAGATGGCGCTCAAATTGTTATGAAGCGCCATCTAGCGGAAGTTTTTGAAAATATTATCACAGGTCGCCTGTGTAACAACACTGCATTTGATGAGAAGAAAAAAAATGGTCAAAGAATCATTTTTGCTTCTTCGATTTGTTTTGTTTTTTTTTTTCTTTTCGTTTCTATCAGTGTTGTTACACAGGCAGCTTGTGATAATATTTACAAAAATATTCTGCTAGATGGCGCTTCAAAAAATGATTTAAGCGCCATCTAGCAGAATATTTTTTGTAAATATTATCATAAGCTACCTGTGTAACAACACTGGTCTCTATGTTTGTTAGTAACAAAAGTACGAATCAATTACTTCTAATATTAGATGAAGATAGATAAGGAAAAAAATATGATGGGTTCTGTTGACATAAACATTTTTTTCTTCTTCGTTTTTACATAAAGGATAAAAGACAAAAATATTGATTTTATTTATACCTTAAGCTTCCTTCAAAGCTGCTTTTGTGAATAATAAAAAAAAAATACTTTTTAAATCCATGTCTAAAAACGTTGATGCGTAAAAAATATTTTTATGCTTCACCATGAGATCAATTTTTTTTGATCATTTTTAAAAATTTAAATAATTTTATTAGTTTTACTCAATCGGGAAATGCACCCGGTTTTTACAAGGGGGAAAAGTACTTAGAAGGAAAAGTCGGAAAATTTCCTTCCAGTGTCGACTTTTGCTTCCGTTTCCTTCCAAGCGGATTTCTCCCTGCTTTTTTGCCAGTATTTCCTACTAAAAACTATTACATTTCTCTTAGAGTTTTACTATTACATCACATTCTATGCCAGAGTTGTAAAAGAAGAATGTCACAAAAATTTAATTGTGAACCATTTATAACAGTCAAAATTTAAATTTATCTTTAATGCCTAATTGCTCAGTTGCTCAGTTGCTAAGTTGCTCATTCTTTGAAAAGAAATTTGTAAGTAAAAATTGGAATTTAATGTAATAATTATAATTAAAACAGAAATATTAAAATAAATAATCGAAGTCAATTTATTAACGGAGAAACAGTTGTTTAACTGTTCCGTAAAAGCTCGAAAAGTCACTTCTCGCTCACAAAGAATCTACATTCTAGCTTTTGGCTACTAGTTATGGACCAGTAAGGCTAACAACACTTACGAATTTTTCTTTCTTTAAGTTCATCAAGTAGTAAAAAAATAAGCAAACTAACTAAAGCATACGAAAAACATTTCGTAAATAATCCAGAATAAATATTTAAACACTGAACAACTGAGCATTTAATTTGAATGACTTCGCTTTGCTTAAATCATAGGAAAAATATACACTGTCAAGTTTCAGTCCGCCGTTCATACTTAAATTAACTTAGACGGCGGATTTTAGGGTGAATTTTACGTAAAAATTTTTTTACTGTTGGCGGACTTAAACTTGACTGTGTAAAACTAGAAAAACATCAATTGAAAAACGGCATAAATAAAGAAATTTAAAAGAAATCAAATTAAAACTGGAAACTACATTCATTGCTTCAGTGTTGTTACACAGACGACTTGTGATATTATTTACAAGAAATTCCGCTAGATGGCGCTTCTAAATGATTTAGACGCCATCTAGTAGAATTTTTTTTGTAAATATTATCACAGACTGTCTGTGTAACAACACTGCATTCCTTGCTTACCAGTCCATCACTTATTTAAATCGATTTTGAAAACCTAGAAATTGAAATTTCATATGATTTTGATTAGCTTTTTTATAAATATTTCGACAAGTAATTGAAAGCTTTCAACCTTTGATTTAAACCTAAACATTTCAATAAATTTTTATTGATAAACTGTCAAAACTTTTCTTGCTTTTAACAGTTTAAAAATTTAAAAGCTCAATTTAAATTTCATTAAGACTTGATAAACTTGAAAAAAGTTTAATTAAAAATCTGTCAAAGACTTTAAAAAGTTTAAAATTTAACCACATCGTTTGCCAATAGAAACAGAAACTTTTTAATCTGTTTATTTGTGCTTCCTAATGCTGTTCAAACAGAGAAAAGTTGTTGCCAGGTTGCAAATCGATATGGTTTAGAAAAAAGTCAACAGATAAGCCGCTTAATGTAAACATATATGCAACAATTCTCTCTCTCTCTCTCTATATGACCACAACTATGAACAAAAACAGATTACTTGAGAGCAGAGTTGTTACACACTTCCGCTAGATGACGCTAACAAAAACTTCCGCTAGATGACGCTTTAAAATGATCTAAACGCCATCTATAATTTTCATAGCGGAATATTTTTGCAAATATTCAGAGAGACGTTATAGACCATCTATATAACAACTCTGCTTGAGAAACTTTTTTTTTTCTATATTAAAACTCATCCAGTGTAATGATTTGAGTATGTAAACATTGCAATTTTCTCATGTAAATAGTTGAATGGAATTTTATTAGGAAATAAAACTTTTCTCATTAATTAAATGTAGTAAAGTTTAATTTAAGAAAAAGTTAGGAATTATATTGATATGTGGATATCAAGAAAAAGTTTATTTTCTGACTTTAAAGATTAAAACAAATAAAAATAACTGTTGAATTCTCAGAAACAATTTAATAATTTAAATTCATATTATGGAAGTCTTTCATGGTTTTTAAATTTGAAATATTGAAATAATCAAAGCAAAGACACTTCATTAATATGCAATTTTTAAAATTATTACGATTTTTTGTGACTCGAATGTTAAGCAAATCTTTGTTTGTGTTCTATTTGTATCTGCTAATTTCACATTTAATCTTTCTTTCTCTTATTAATTCTTGCAGTTTTACTATAGAAATTACAAAATTTCAATGATTTTGATTGATGAGCAGTTGAGTGCCTCGATAGCCGAGAGGTTATAGCACTGGTTCTGAAAGTTAGGTTGTGGACGATCCAGGATCGATTCCCAGCCTACGCTTTCAGACATTTGTAAGGTTTTGATACCTTGGCTGCTATGTGATTATGAAGACAAGTTGTTTTTCGGACTCTGGACGAAAATTTTTCAAGGGAACGGTACAATGGTCACCATAAAAAGTGCATTGGAACGAGAGCCCTTGATAAACAGATTAATTCAGAGAAAGTTAGGTAACGAGTCTTCATAATTGCATACTGTAATGTGTCCAGAGAAGGAATAAAAAATATATCGAGCTAGTGGTTGCACTTAATGGTCTAATAATGGCGCTGAGCTCCCTAGCGAAAAGGTTTATGGGAAGGGAAAATCTTGACTTCATCAATTTGTCCAAACCTAATTAATGCTTGGTTCAATGATAAGTCATGAGACATGTAGACATGTAGACATTTTCTATGAAATTTCTTCAACAATTCAAATTTTTAACTGCAAAATTAGACAATTTGGAAGAAAATAAATAATAAAAAAACCATAAATTCAATCTAAGCTTCAGTAGGATTCATCTAACTAAAACTAGAAGTTTCTAGCTTTTTATAAAATTGCAATTATTGCGACTAATCGGAGTGTCTTCGCCTTCGAAATAATCAATAATTCTTTATTTGTAAATTTTAATAATAATAAATTAATCTCAAAATAACGGTCAAATCAAATTCAAATTGATAAAAAGATGCGAAAAAAACGCATCGCTAAAAAATCTTAGTAGACAAAGAAAAGAAATTTTTGTTTATATTTTGTAATTTGAAAATTTTGATTCATATTTTCTCGAACTTAACGATCAATAAAAGAATTTTAAATAGCCACGGGAACAATAGCTCTATTGCACAAATCAAACGCATAAAAACCGGAAATTTCTAGCTGTTTTAGTTTTTGAGTTCTTATTCAGTCAGACAAACAGTCGAAATGAACTTATAAGCTGCATTTTCTATACAAAAATGCGCTAAAAATTATTCAAATCACAAATATTTTCTCTTTCTACCCAGTGAAAATAATTTTTTTCAGCCGGACTAAAAAAATTGAAAATATTGCGGAAAATTTGTAGAAGAAACTGGAGATTATCTGCTGATAAACTGTCTGCAGTTTGTATGCAGATTATCTGTCGACTCTGTGACCTAGAATCATATTTGTCTGATATTTTTAAGTTCGGCCGCCGGATAAAAATATTAGTCGGATCAGGAAAAATATCAGAAAATTTCAGACTTGATTTCACACTGGATAATCAAAAATAAATTTATTAAAATTTTATGCAAATTAAAAATGAATTTGCATATAAATAAAAAATTTTTTCATCCAATTCCATCAATAATCCTCATTTAATGACACACGCACGTGGTCGTTAAGTCATGTGAGAATTTTTCCAAGATCAATTAAAATTTTAAAACGCAATAAAAAACTTTTCACATGCTAATCACGTTTCCCACTCACTATTATAAATGTCTACTATGATCAACATCATCATTGTAATCAACCAACCAGCATTATCAGCAATGTTTGTAACAAACAGTGTGTAGGAAGCAGTGTTGTTATACAGGCTGCCTGTGATAATGTTTACAAAAAATTCCGTTATGAAAATTGTAGATGGCGCCTAAATCATTTTGAAGCGCCATCTAACAGAATTTTTTGTAAATATTATCACAGGCCGCTTGTGTAACAACACTGGTAGGAAGTGAATAAGAATGGAAATTTTTCAAGTGCTCTCTTCACATAATCATCCTAGTGTAATATTCTAATTGTATGTAGATTGCCAACATTGTCCTTGTCTGTTAATTTCCCATCATGCAGAAATTTTTTCTTTTCATACATTGTAACAATAAAAAAATTTATTTTTCTACATCACCGCATTTTTTTTTGTCCTAAAAAATTTTCACGCTTTAAAGAAAGTGACTTAATAAGGTTTTTACGGAAATTTGATCTGAGAATAAAAGAAGACTTTTTTTACCTCACTGAGATTAAATTTGTCTTCTTTTTTTATTACATTCACTGCATGAACTTTTACTCTATAATAATAAATTTGTTTTTCATAGAAGTAAAAAGAGTTGTTAAACTATTGGTCAGTAGCCAGTAGCAAAAATTTTGCTATGAAAATTGTAGATGACGCCTAAATCGTTTTAAAGCGCCATCTAGCAGAATTTTTTATAAATATTATCACAGGCTGCCTGTGGAACAACACTGCAAAGATCTACTGTAGCCACTTGCTATTTTCTTTGAAATTTAGCTTTTGGCTACAAGTAGTCATTGACTACAGTGGCTACAAAGTAGTTTTTTTTCTTTTACAACTCTGGTATGAAATAAACAATAAAAATGAAAAATTTTTTATTGCTGCATTTGTGCTTTATCATAGCTTTGTTACAGATGAAAATTTTTCATTGTTGAATGAAGTTAAATTAGAATTTGATTCATTTAAAACTTTTTAAATTGAATTTTTTGTTGGTAAATTATGAAATTTTTCAAACAATTTAGACTAATTCTAGAAGGATCAATAGAAATGATTGTTAAAAAGTTTGAATTTTAAAGAAGTCATTCTAAACGTAGAAATTAAAAACTTTTCTAAAATTCATCAAAATAACTTCATAAAGTTTATTTAAATAATTCTAGTGTTTGGACTTGAATGTAGTTAGTCAAGTGACTACACAGACACTTATACAAGTTGCATTTAAGTAGTGTTGTTACACAGGCAGCCTGTGATTGCCTGTGTTAATATTTACAAAAAAATTCTGCTAGATGGCGCCTAAATCATTTTGAAGCGCCATCTACAATTTCCATAGCGGAATTTTTTGTAATTATTATCACAGGCAATCACAGG
>JACWBX010002174.1:11036-27137 GCA_014622435.1 Polypedilum pembai | reverse complement strand
TGTTTCATTTCAAGTCTTATATGCGATGTAAAAACTAATAGTTTTTCTTATAGTTTATAAATTTTCAATTACGAGCTTATTTCATCAAATCTCATCAGTTATTTCGATTTACATACTGTATGGATTTTTTTCACGTCAAAAAATGTCTCTTATCTAAATATTGTCAATTACGTTAATGCACATTTGGATAATACAGATTATGATATGAAAATGATTTTACTTCATGATTAAATAGCCTCTATTTTGAAACGATTACAAAGATTGAATGAGACTTAATTATAAGTACAACAAATATTAAAATCTAATCAAATTCGATGTATTAAATTTTTAATTTTAGTAAAATTTCAGTAAAATTTTGTAAATCTCAACTAATTCCTTCAATCTTCTGTAAATCTTTTCTTTAAAAAATTTTTAAATTAATTATTCATTAGATTTTTGATAGGTAATTTCTGTAGAAGCCTGATTTTGATCATCTTCATCCTCTTCATTGCTATTTTCTTCATCTCTTTCTGTCAAATTAGCTTCCGATTCATTTCCAGGGATTGTTGCGTATGGTGTCCTGTGAATAATTTTGAATATTATTGATCACAATAATAAAAACTTTCAAATCAAATCAAAACGATAAAGCCAATTGAATGAAATAAGCAAAAAGTAACGTCTTTTAAGAATTTAACCTTGATTTAATTTTCTACGTGTAATGTGTTAGTAAAATAAATTTTGTTTATCTATATTTAGATGAATTATACAGTCAACTTAAAAGTCAATAAACTTTTTAAATAGAAAAAAGCTTATATTCAAATTTAAAAAAGCTTTTTATGCTTTGTATTTGATGATCTCAAAGAATGAAGCTTGATAATTTGATACTTAATTTATAAAGCTTTATGAATAAAATAAGAGCAATTTATAGATTTGTAATTGAATTGGCTAAAACTCAGTAGCAAGTTTGATTTTGAAACATTTATTAATTTGGCAAAAACCGATAAGCTTGCCGGTAATAACACAAATCAAAAACTTAAAAATAGAGATTATAAAACTCTTTATTTTTTGAAATCTAATTTTATTACTGTATAAAAAAATGAAAGAAAGAATATTTAAGAATACAATAAATTGTATAAAATACTTTAATCAATTGTAATAGATAACAAGAATGTCATTAAAAGTAGAATAAGAGATTTATATAAGAAGAGACTCTTATGAAATTCAATATCTTTGGGTTTTATCAGTTGCCACTTTTGTAAGATCAGCACGTGAGCTATCTTCCGGGAGGCCTGATTTGCTATAAAAATAAGTACGATAAAAAGATAACAAAAATTGACTTTTAATAATTGCATTCATCACAAATTTTTTTAAAAACCCTTTTGGCCGAATTAGTGATTTTTAGGAATTAGTTGTAGGAATTTCTACTTATGCTAGGTTGTCATACATTAAGGATTTGGTTGTACTGTCGATACTGTCAGTTCGGTTAGATTTTTCATTAAAGTGCATTGTTAGATCGTCTCTGTTTGTGTTATATGTATATATTTTATATATAATGATGTGCGTTTAATATTTACATGTGCATGCATAATTAATGGGAAGGAAAATTAATTAGCTTCAATTTCTACTGTATATGGCTACTAAGAATGGTATAGTGAAATACAAACCTATACAAGACATAGTGCTGAATAATAAATAGAATATCGAAGAGAACTGAAAATAGACCAAGACCAAATTTGGTTGGATCACCGAAAATTGATTGCCAATCATCTGAAAAATTAAAATTGCTTAAATTGTGTCTTTGAAATTAAAGAGTTTTGCATTACTATAATTGTATGAATTAAGAATCATTTGAAGCATTGACAAAGTTCCGCCAGTAAAGTCCAATAAAATATTTCCAATGCTCCATCCAACTGTTGATCTTCTTCTATAATTTAAAATTGCCTGTGGCACATATTTGATGAGAGTTATAGCAAGTTTTATGTAACTGCAAGTATTGAGGAAATCCAACCAATGGATTTTACCCATTGATGAGAGAATTGTTACTACTATCAAAATTGTTGTGAAAATTCCAAGAATTCCACGAGCAATATCTGAAACTCGTTGTTCACCGCGCTAGAAAAATTAAAATTTTAAAGTTCTTCTGCACTTTCTTTTTGATGGAATTAAATTTTACCTCATAAATGAAACATTGTAAAATAGTCAATGCAGTGATGACTGATGCATGAATTGAGAAGAAAACATCATTCAACTCAACAGGATTTAATCCACGTGGAAAACGATTGAAATATTCTTCTTGAAAGAATGGCACAAAATAAAGGCAAGTGTTGAAAATGGCATAAAGTGTATGTCCCATGAAATTCAATGCCATAAAATCAAAACTCAATCCAACAACTGATTTTCTTTTATAATTGATAATCAATTGAGGATAAAATGAAACCGACCATGCAACGAAATAAACCCATCCGACTATAGCTGAGATGTAAATTATTAGTCGTGAGTTAGCAACGATTATTCGAAAGAATAAATTGAAATCGTCAACAATTTTTGGAACAACCACTCCAGTTACATCGACATGACCTGGTGATTGAGCAAGTACTGAGATATTGAAGTTTCCTGTAGTATTTGCTGCTATTTTCAATGACAATGGCACAATTGTGACCAAGTCATGGTGATTTTCTGAGAAGGTTACTGTCACATTTCGGTCTAACGATTTACTAGAAGAATTTTTCAGTTTTAAAACTTGATTTTTAAAGGAAAAATAAATTTTTGTGTCTTACTTTAAAAAGAGTGAAATTTGCTCAGTTTCATTTATAATTAATGTCAAATCACTTGTCGATACAGTAAATTTGGGTAAATTTTGACATTTTGCAACATCTAAAATTAAATTTATAATCGAAATTCGCAATTTGATTAACTTTGAATGAGTGAAAATAAATAAAAATAGAAATTGTATGGAAAGTTTGATGACCTGAATTAATTGTTTTAAGGAAATTCCAACACAAATTTCTATTTTTAAATTTATTTCTTTACTTACAAAAAATTGCAGTCAAAGCTGCAAGCAGCAGATGAAATTTATTCAGAAACATCTCTTCCTATTTTTTCACTCTTTGTTTTCTTATTTATCACAAAAAAGAGATAAACTGAATTTTCGACTTAATTAGATGATAAACACAAGCAGAATGAACTCCCTTTTTGCAAAACAATAATTTAAATACAAACACTTGATGACGATGAGTTAAGAGTGAGAGAAAATTAATTTTTACGTCTGAAAGGAAGAAACAAAAATATAATTTTTTTTCTTATTCAATTTAGTTCGTTAACTTTGTGTCATTTGCTAATGAGAGTGAGAGCTTGTACATACGGTAAATAAAAACCAGAAAGAAGAAGAAATTTTGCATAATATCTACACAATGCGATGCGTAATTAACTGTATATTAAGGCATTGATATGGATGATGTGTCGCTTTAATTTAATTATATTAACACTTGTTGTAGTTGATTGAGTTAGACAAATAAAAACATTTCTGTTGTTAAAATTAATCCATTTGTTGGCACCAAACATCGAAATTGTTTGCAGAAGTTAAGTTAATGACACTTTTTCTTTTTACTTCTTTTATAATTGTATGAATGAAAATTTAACATCAATTGAAAAGTTCACTGAAACATTTTTATATTTGCTGTGGTAGTTTTTCAAGGTTATTGTCAAAATTTTGTTTAAAAATTTCTCTCACAGCAATTCTTTGCATATTTTTCTAAAAGAAAAATATTATTAAATTTATAACACAGAGGTCGTTGACAGAAGAATAAGGAAGAGATTTGAGTCAAAATGAGTCACAGTGAACGAAAATATTTTTTTCACTTCTTCACTTCCCTACAGCTAGCACACTTGTTTAATAGAATGAAATTCAATACCTTTGACCGAGTTTTCAAAAAAGAATTTAGGGCTTCACAGGTACATCTAATTTAGTTGAATTTTAGAAAACTACTGTTTCATTTTATTATGACTTGCAGTGATTTATTGAGTTGATCTTTACTGATGTGAATGAATTCAATTAATAATTTAATTAGTCGTAGTAATTTTATATTTTCCCCTATTAGTGTGAAATGAGATGCGCATTAAATTGATTATAGGAAAATATCCTCATGAATTAATAGAAAGATTATCAGAGATCATGAAAACCACAATGAACTTATAAAAATTAAACATTTGAAAAAAGGAAGAACAAAATTTTGTTATTTTTTCATTGAGAGTGTTAATTTTCATGTGAAATAAATTACTAGTGAATAGATTGTAAGAAAAAACTATAGAATTCCTCACTATGAGTAACATGAGCTTCAAAATATTTTTAGTTATTGTTCAATTCCGAAGCAATTCTTTATCAGTTGTTATTTTCCAATTTACTATGAGAGGTCTATTTTACAAAATCTCAACAAGTTGTTAATAACTGTCATATAAAATTACTATAATAATTTTTGATAAGATAAAATCTGAAGTACATGAACATCATTTTATCATACCTATCATTAAGCTACTAACACAAATGATATCTGATGATTGAACAAATAAAAGTGAACGTTAATTATGCACTATTCTCTTCATTCTTGTAGGTTCATTATCTTCAAGGTGAAGACACTCCGATTAATCGGTGGTTTTAACTATTTTTGTGAATTATCGCTAATTTGTAACAAAATCAATTCTTTTTTCAAAAACTTTGAAATTAACCCAAACTTGAATTACATTTAATCTTTATATACCAATTCATTCAATACAAATTGTTGCACTTTATTTTGACTATCTCAAACAAATTAACAATTGCTTCACTGTTTTGCACTTATTTTCGAAACACATTAATTCAAAATCTCGTTAGTCACATTATTTGTTTACGTTTATAGCTGTTTCTTTTCTTTCGTCTCGTTCATCAAAATATTATTGAACTTCAAAAATGAAGGAGAGTAAAAAGATCATGAATGAATAGTGAAAAAAAGTGAGTGATTTCCTTTGTCGGTCAAGGTTTAAACTAGGCTTGGACACACAAAAAAAATCTTTGTGGATCATTTTTGTGTTTCCACACTAGGATATTGCAGAGACCGAAATCGATATATGTTTAAGTCGAGGAGTAAATTGATTTCAACATAACTTTTGAGTAAATTTACTCGAGTAAAATTTCGTGAGTAAAGCTTGAGTAAATTTTACTCGACTTGTGATGAATTTTTAAGTCGAGTAATTTTAGTTGATGAGTTACTTACTCACCTAACGGTTTCGGGATCTGGGATATTGGTGATTTAATCTGGATATTTTCATTTCAAAGTACAAAAAAGCAACAAAGAACAATAAAAATTAACAAAGAGAAACGTGTATCTACGCCTGTGAATTAATTTGATTGTTACCAACCAAATTTCTCGCTCGATATTCATATGATACTATTTTTGCATTCATAGATTTTAAACATTGAAAAGTGGTGGAGAAGAAGATAAAATTCAAAAGACGCATAGCTACTGTGATATTTCTGACCAGTGCGAACGTATTTCGACATTGAGTGATAAAAATAAATATCTATTAAAAAAGAAAAGTTTCTCGCATCTCTTTAAAGAATGAGATGATGAGATTAAGATTAATGGAATTTTTTTTAAATATTAAAAAGAATTTTTGATTGCGTCAAGCAGAGTTGTTTCCGGCTTATTCGCTGGTTTTGGCCGGTTTGATGAATATCTCAAAATTTAAGCTTTATAATTTTGAAAACTCTTCTGTTACTGATTTAATAGATCTGTACGAGTTAAATAAAAGTAATTTAAAGGTTTGCAATTTAAATGGGGATGATTTATGTCAATTTTAGTTTTTGCCGGTTTTTAAAAATTTTAAAATCGTTGAAAGTAAAATTGAAATAAATTACCGGTCATCTCAACCGCAAACCTTCAAATTACTTTTATTTTACTTGTAGAGCTTTATAGAATTCGTAATAAAAGAATTTTTCGAAATATAAAGTTTAATTTTGAGATATTTATCAAATCGGTCAAAACTGGCAAGCTTTACCATTAACAACTCTGGCGTCAAGTGTAGTTAAATATTATCAAATTGAACTTAAATTTGTTTATTTTGATTTGTTTTAGATGTTTTTAAAGAGATGAGTATGTTGACCTCATTTTGCAATGTTTTCAAATTTTACTTAATATAGGTCAATTCAGTTCAATGTTCGTGAAAATTCCTGCAAATCATTCTACAAATCAATTCAGAAAGATCAAATTGTATCAATTGTTGAACAATCAATTGTTTATATGAGTCTAGACGCGGTGACATGTGAAAAATGTGTAAATTCCTGCAAGTCATTCATAACTAATCATAAAGCTTGTCAACATTAATTGAAGATCGCGTCGTTTACAGCTATAGAGCAATAAATTGCCGATTTACAATTGCCGGCATAGTAAATTAAGACTCAATTATTCTGAATCACGAGTTTTTTCTTATCAATGAATTGAGAATTGAAATTGTTTGCAATTTCCAGTGACCTTCTGTGATTAATTAAGATAAATTGTCGATATTTATAAAAAGATTTTCATTTATCCAAGCTTGAAAGTAAGGAAAAACTTAATTATTTGCAATTTCACGCGAAAACAAATCGAATAATAAGCGAAGAAAATGCATTGCTTTCGTCGTGACTGTAAATTTTGATAATTTTATTTTGTTTATAGGGTGAAACTTTAGATATTGAATTATTGAAAAGTTTTAATAATAAATTAATTTAACTTTTTTTGTTTACTGCTCTAATTTCAATTCAAATCTTTCTTTGACTTGTTCTACTTTATAATTTTTATTGCTAATAAAAATTAATTTTTTTGAACTTTGATGACATATTTTTAAACTAATTTCGTCAAATATGATGATAAGGAAAGATGACATGGTGTTTATTTTATGACGAGTATAAAAGAATAATAATATATTTATTATTGAAATGTGTGAAAGTAAATGAAGATATATTGAACTTGCAAACTCATCAAAGTGTTTTTCATATCATTACTAAAGTCTGTATGTGTGTTCTGTTTTTTGGAAAACTGATGCAATATTTAATTAAAGTCTTATCACCTTAACGATATTTTATGAATGAACTATTGGTTCTAATTTATTATCTAAACAAAAACTGACAAACTCAGTCAAGTCATTCTGAAATTCAATATATAATTTAAAAAAGCTGTAAATTCATTTTAATATTCTGACAAATTTGTCACTAATAAAAACAAAATTTACAGTAAAAAAACTTCATTATTAAAAATGATTCATATTTCACTTTTCATCTATGTATAAAATTTTTTTTAATCATTTCAAATTTTTCAGCAATGACAGAAAATTGTATTTAATGATGTTTAAACAAAAAACATATGTTTAAATTCTCATCCGTATTCAGAAGTTGTAAAATAAATAAATTTTGATAATGTGAACAGCACGTGAAGAAGATGATAAGGTGAAAAGAAATCAAAAATTCAAGATTTGTTTATATTTTTGCGAAAAAAAAATGTTTGTTTAGATTGCTTCCACGCTTTGATAATGATTATTGTAGAATGCAGCAAAGAGAAGAAGTTTAAATTAACGTGATTTTAGCATAGTAAACAGAATGATTGAATTTAAACATTTTTTACTATATTCAATAAATTAATATTGTTAAGTAACCTTAGCAATTGCAAAAATTATTTCTAGTTTGTTTTACACTGAGAATATTTCATCATTTAAATTAATTTTTAATTTCCCATAAACTAAGCTTAAAAGACATTCAATCAAGTTTTTATCTAATCTTATATTTTCATTAGTCAACTTTGTTCGCACTTTTACTTTCTTTTTTCTGCTAGAAGAAAGATTTATCGACCATCATCATCAGCAGCAAAAGACAACTAATTAAAATAAAAGATCGCTTCTTCCTACATGTCATTCATCGCCTGTGTATGCAATAAAAAAGTAAAAATATAATTTTTTCTTTTCACATTGCACCGGCTTTTTTTTATTACAGAAGTCTATTGGAAGAAGAAATTTCATTTTCACACATTTGCAAGTGTTATTGAACGATCACACGAGCCCGAAAGTGAAAATTAAATTCTCTCTGTGCAAATATTATGCAAATTCTTCTGACTCTCTTTTGGTTTAATTTACACTATTTCCGGACGACAAACATAGTTTTTTTACCACTCTTACCTTTTTGCTTTTCAGCACAGTCACAAGATTTTAATAAATCAAAAATCTCTCAAAGATAATAATAAAAAATATTTTTATGATAGTTATAAAAAAATTGAGTGTTATTTTGTGGCCTTCGATTAAGCTCGTAGAGGTCAAACTTGTTGATTTGCAATTTTTTCTGTTTGTTATATTTTATCAGACTTTAAATAAATTTATTTCTCTATCTTATCAATAAAAGATGTATTGCAAAAAATAATGTTATGAAAAAATTCTATTAGTTGTAATAAAAATTTTTTTCTCAACTCCTAGACCTCAACCAATTTATTCAACTGTCGAAGGTAAACTGACGACTGATGAACATTTTAAAAACTGTTTATTGAAAAGCGCAAAGCATGAGTGTAAATGTGTTGTGGAAAAGAAAGACATTTAAAAAAGTTTTTTTTCTTTATCTACGAAACGAAATCGTGAGTTGCTTTTTTTAAAGCTCTCGTTGATCATATGTTTTTATTATTTTATGAAGTTTTGTTGCAGTTGATCTCGATTGGAACCGGCTTGTGAGGCATTTAGTAAATATTTTAATAATTAATAAAAATTCATTAGCACAATTATCAGTTAATAAGTCATGGAAAAATAACTCATGTCATTTTCGTGTCATAGCTTTTTATCTATAGATATCTAACACGATGTAGAAAAACTTCCACTGTAATTGACGTATCAAGAAAGTCAACGTAGCAAGTGTGCTAAGGAAAGATTAAAAGATTAATGATAACACGACATTAAATACATCACGAGAATTTTTCTTCTTCTTGTTTTCAACAATAATAAATTAATTTTTCTATTTTTCAACATTCTGTGATTAATCAACTGATAATGAACTTTGAAACTGATAAGCGAAAAATATTGATAATGGTAAGTTAAAATTAGACAATCATGGGACTAAAATTTACTTACCAATTTGGTATTTAACTTTTTTCTACTAAATTTCTCCCTTACTTTGGTATATGCAAAGCGTCATTCACGGTAAAAAAACTAATTCAATCACACGCAATAAAGATATCACAAAGAATTAACTTAATAGCAACAATGAATTGCTTAAATTTGAAATTTACAAACACAATAGAATTATTTTGTCACACTTTATATATTTACATGTCAAATGAGAACTTTAATTTTAGAGTTTCCTTATGTTTTGTTTAATTAGACACTTAGTCTGCTTTTTTATGTTCACTTTTTATTATTTTTTTTTTTATTGAATTGTTTACATCACAAATTGAAGATCAACAATGACAAACTGATGTTTATGAAATTTTCTTTTATAGCTTTGAAATAGTTTTGAACCGCTTTATTGTGCAATGTTAGTTTTGAGTGAAGTACTGTATGCGGTTTAACAGAAATGTGACAATTTGAAAAAGTTAATGATTTTTAATTATTTAATAAGAAATGTTAATTGAAATGTTACGAACTTTATGAGAATTTTTAAACTTTACCGGATGGTGAAACACAACGATGATTATAAAGTAAAAGCTTTGAAATACAATTGAAAGTTTTAAATTTTTTGAAACTGTTAAAATGAATTTCGACTTACAAATTTAAATTTAAAATTTATGAATGAAAATTTAAATGTTAAAAAAAAAATTACTTTTTCGGTTAATTTAAATTGTTTTTTAATATTTTTGGCTAAGGTTTGTTTCAAATATTTTACTTTGTAAGATCATTTTTAAGGTTTATTTCAGAGGTAAAAAAGCTTTATATTCTATTTAAACCCAATTAAATTCTTTTTCAAAGACTTTCTTTAAAATATTTCATTCAAAACAAATAAAATTTTTTACCTGAAAGTTTTCAAATTTAAATTGAAAAAATCTTAATTTAGTTAAAAACAAAACATTTGAAGGACAAGTCATGTTAAAATTAAATTTTCTAACGTATTTTCTCACAATTTCAAACAGAAAACACTTTTGAACCGCTCAACAAGTGCAAACCGTTTGTGTTTAAAATTTATGCATTCCTTTGAACTGAGTGGTGAAATCGTCCATTTTTTTGTTAGTCTCAAAAACGCTAAATGTCGTGTGTTTAAAAAGCAAAAATTGACAAGTTATTGTTTAAATAAATGGATTAGTGTTATTGAGTTTTGTCCACAAGGCAAAATACCATCGAATCATCATAAAATTTGTAAGTTTTCTTATAAATTTCAACTTAAAAATCGAAAAATATTTTCGTAGCTTGGTCATTAAAATTTTTATTCAATTTTTTGCTTTCTGAAGGAGTTTATGATAAAATTTACCAAAAATGAAAATAAATATGTGTCGGTTGATGAATTTATTGAAGAAAAATCTTTAAATTTACAGTTAGAACAAAGATAGCAAACAACCTTGAAGAGCTAAAAGAAGGAGAAGAAGAAGAAGAAACATAGAAGAAGCAAAATGGTCGAATCTCAAGATTCAATGTATTCTATAGATTCAAGGTAAAAATGTTACTCAAATTTTTCTATTTTCTTTTTCTCATCAAATAAATTATTTTAGTGGATATTTGGATTTACTGCAAGTCCCATCCCAAGAACTTATTGACAATCTTAGTCAACCTAAAATGGAAGTTGAAGCTGTTCAAGCTCTCGATCTTGATGATATGACACTGATTAATAATTTGTGTCAAAATCAAGGCAATGGTATACAGCTTATGAGTGAATTGGAAATGACTCAATATCATTTGCACGATTTTGATAATCTCGAGCATTTACGTCAACTTCCAATATTTGATGAGTTTAAGAATGACTGGGATTTTGATGTCGAGATCAAATGTGACAATAACAACAAATCATCGTGGCTTTATTCATCAAATCTTAATAAGGTTTATGTTAAGATTAATGCACCGATGAATGTCTATCCAGTGTTCAAGATTGTTGATCCAACTGTTGATTTGTACATTCGTGCAATGATTGTGTTCACAGGACAAAATGATTTGCCTGAGCCAGTCAAAAAGTGTCCAAATCATAAGGAAAAGGATTCGTTGGCTAACAATCCTGATCACATTCTCATCTGTGAGAATCCTGGTACTGAGTACAGAGGTATTGAGACTGGCAAGCTTTTTGGAGATAAGCTCTCTTTATTAGTTCCAATGAGGAACGTGGCAATGAACGAACCATTGAAGTTGACTTTTACTTGCCAAAATAGCTGCAGTGGTGGGATGAATCGCAAATCAACTTCATTAATTTTCACTTTGGAGGATCGTAGTGGAAATATATTAGGCAGGAGACTCATGCACTTCAAAGTGTGCAGCTGTCCACGTCGTGACAAAGAAAAAGATGAAAGCACGACCAAAGTGTTGCCAAAGAAACGCAAAGCTGAGACATCAAGTGCTCCATCGACATCTAAGAGGGTTCATCTTGCAACCAAGCAAGACTCAACTGAATCGATGATGGATCAAGCAGTTGCTGAGCATCAAATTCCATTGGTCAATCATAACAATACTAATTTGCAAGGAATCATCATTAAGCAGGAGCAAGAAGCTCAGACTGAGTTGAAGGTCGTTTTACCAAACGAGCAAATCAAAAAAGAGGCGCTACGCGCTATCTATAACATTATTGCTGGAGAAATGTCACGCAATGGCCAAATGGCCTATAATTGTTACCTGAACGAAATCCAGAAGCAAATGGGTAAGTAAACAAAGAGTGCAAATGTGATCTTTTTAGTAGAAAAATATTTGATCATTGTTCTGGATCAAATAAATGTGATAAGAGTATTTTTTTTATTAAGTGATAAACAACAAAAAAATATTAAATGCCATATGAATATGAAATAGATTCTAAATCCGAAATATTTTCATCTTACAATTACAGATGACTTTCAAATGTTTTAAAAATGAAAAGGTTTATCTGTGTCTCTCTCAGTGAAAAATAATAATTAACTAATTTTTTGTATTAAACACAAATATAAACTTAAGGAAAAAATTAGCTAGCTGATGCAATCGAGCTTCTTTTATATTAAATCAAAACAAACAAAATTTAATATTAAAAAGCAATGAATTGATTAAAAAAAATTCTTTCCTGTCAGTACAAGAAAAACATAAATTGAAATTTGTGCTTTTTATAGATTATAAGAGAGACACATTGGAAAATAAAATGCAGGATGTGGATATTATATTTGAAAGAAAAATTTTCTAACCGTTATAAAATTCATTTTTGATTTTTAATGCTAGGAAGAATTAGTCGCATTTTCCTTATCATAGTTGGAAATTTGCTTTGTAGTTCTCATAAGTACGATAAATAAAGTGTATTCCAATTTCTTTTAACCTTTTGCTTAGTCGGTAATTAACGGTTTTTAATAATTTGAAATATTTGAATTTTTAACGGTTTTTTTTTCAAACTTCCACATCCTGAAAAAAATTATATGAATCTTATTTTTTTGAAACTATTAGGTCGTTTATCCAATTTGCCTTTATTTCATTTGCAATTTATTTTTCAATTTATATTTTTTTTTTATTTTTTCTAGTTTTTAAGATTTTTTATTAAAATTAAGAATTAAAAAAAGAGGAAAAGAAGAATATTTTTAAAAATTATCTTCGTGATAAAGAAAAATTGAAAATTTTTTATGCAAAATAGTTTTATTGATTAAAAAAATCAATTCATATACGCTTAATGTTAAGTTTTGTATTTTTTCATGAAATTTTCTCAATCAAATGTAGCACTATAATCACCGCACATTTTGATATGAGCTAAATATATTTGGTAAAAATTAAGAAAAATATCTTACTTAATAAGAACCAGTGTAGAAGTAAGAAATATTAAATAAAAGTGAATAATACAGCTAGAAATTAAGATAACAAATATTTTTCTACCTGTGGAAGTGAAATAAATTTGCATCAATGAAAAACAAGAAAAAAATAGTGAACAAAAGGAAAAATAAAAAAAGAAAAAAATATTTGAAAAGTGAATAACAATGAAATCTTTAATTACTGTTTCTGCTGCTTTTATTTATTTCAGCTTCAAAATTGTTTTCATTCGTTCACTGTTTGTTAAAAATACAATTTTCTCATCTATCTAGATGAGGAAAACAAACAAATCTTAATTAAAGGGAAAGAGAGGAGAGGAGAGAAAAGAATAACATTAACGAGTCACACTTCAACATCTCATCTACTACTTGCAGTTGATTCTTATTACATTATGCACGTGCTAATTTATATTTATTTAAAATTAACTTCATTAAATGTTGTTATGCAAGTGATGATGATGATGATGATGATGCTGGGATAGAAGTGTTACTTGTTTTTGTTTAGAAATTGTTGCTCAATTACATAGAAAAGATATGAATATGCTTCATTTGCATGCACAAGGTAAAGTTGATATTAAAAGTTTTAAATTTTCCAATTCAGTCACTAATTTCTCCATTTCAGTTTGCATTTTAATTTTTTCGCTCTTTAATTGTGCAATTTATGTCTTTCTTTCATCATTTTCATCCATTAATGCCTGGTTTTGTGTTTTCAACGAAGCATTATCTGTTGAAATTTCAGAGATTTTAGTTTGATGCTCATCGATAGCCAGTTTGACATTTTCAAGTTCAGAATTTGAGTCGGTCAAAGTATCAATTTTTGAATTCGCATTTTTGACATCATCTTTTAAATTATTGATAGTTGCATTTAATCGGATGTTATCAGAAAGAACTTTATCGACACTTGAAGAAATTTCTTGAATTTTAGAATCTATTTGATCGTTTTTCCTAATCAGCTCTTCAATTTTATCATTTGAATCAATATAATCTTCTTCAATTTTGCAAAGACGTTCATCAATTGATTCTCCCGCATTGCAACGTGTGTAAAGTCTTCGATAATTTTCAAAACAATTATTTAAAGCAGTTCGAATTATACTTCTATTTTCAGTTGTATCAATTATACGTGAAAGGCTTGGATCGACACAAGGATTGTTGTAAGCATTGATTTCTTTTATTCCAGTATTATCAATAATTCTCTCATCAATTGCATAGATATTATTGAAACTAAAATCAATTTCTATCAAATTTCGTAGTGATCCAAATGAATTCGAATGAAGCACTGTAATACTGTTGTAATGTATTTCAAGTTTTTTCAAATTTTGTTGATTTACAAAAGTATTTTTTGGTATTTCTGTTATTCTATTAAAAGCAATGTAGATGGATTGAACATTTCTACAGTTTTTAAATGTGTTTTCATTAATTGTTTCTACTTCTTGATAAAAACGAAAAACTTTCAAATTCAAAAATGTATCACAAATATGTGTTGGAATGGTAGGTGAAAAACTATCAAAATTGTAAGGAGTAACTCGATAAACATTATTGTTGTTGAACCCACTCAAATGATTTATCTTTAATCCAGCGAATTCTTGTTTATAAATATTTTCTACCCAAAATGTACAAGTATATTCACTGTAATCTAAGAATCCGCAGTCAAGATAAAGATAAAAATCACCCAAAATTGATGATTCTCCATGATAAAAATTCACGAACAATAAAATTTTAAACAATAATTTAAAATCCATTTTGTAAACTGAAAAAAGTAGAAAATTTTCTTCATATTTTTACTCGTTTTGAAATCTTATCAATGTACTATATAAATAACATTTTATCACTCCAAACTCTTAAAAATTACTGCGAAATTTTTCATAATATATCTGATAGATAGAATTTTTATTGCATACTTCATTAGGATTTCAATTATTAAGTCATAAGACTATAATTCTTTTTCTTATCTGCACAATGCTGAAGCCTAGGGTTCTTTATCAAAAGGAATGGATGCGGTGGCAAAATGTTTACTAATTTTGTTACTTTGCCTCCTTATTCATGCATATCAACATTCTATTTAAAAACAATCATTTTGTAAATGTTCTTGCATTTTTGTTCATCAAAAAAACTTATTTGTATATTGAATTAAGGATATGAAACTTTTCATTTTAAAATTATTTTAATATAGTTTGTCAAGTTTGATCGATAAAAATAAAATTAATAATTTTATTAATGAAAAATATAAAAAAGTAAAAAGAAAAGAAAATAAATTTTCTTCTGTATTTGCCATTCACTTGCAGCACAAGTTAAATTTGAAATTAGGAATTTTAAATTTTCTAAATCTTTTAGCAATTCTTCAATTTCTATTTTTATCGCATTATTTTCAGTTAATAATTTATTTATTGTAGCATTTATTTGAATGTTATCAGTAAGAAACTTATCAACACTTGTTGAAATTGTTTGAATTTTGAATTCGATTTGATTATTTTTATCAAACAATGTTTCAACTCTACTATTAGAACTAATAAAATCTCTTTCAAGTTTGCAAATACGTTCATCAATCGGTTTGTCAAAGTCGCAGTCCTTGTAGTATTTTATATAGTTTTCGAAACAATTTTTCAATGCAGTTCTCAACAAAATTTTATCGTCAGTTGTATCAATTATACGTGAAAGGCTTGGGTCGATACAAGGATTGTAGTAGACGTTAACATCTCTTATACCAGTATTATCAATAACTCTTTCATCAATTGCATAGATTTTATTAAAACTAAAGTCAATAGTTATCAAATTTTGTAGTGATCCAAATGAATTAGAATGAAGGACTTCAATACTGTTGTTATTCATTCTAAGACTTTTTAACTTTTGTTGATTTATAAAAGTATACTGGGGAATTTCTTTTATTTCATTACGACCAATTTTGATTAACTCAACATTTCGGCAGTTTCTGAATGTTTTTTCATCAATTACTTTTACTCTTTGAAAAAAAAAGCAAAAATTTCTTCAAACATTTACGCATTTTTAAATCTTATCAATATTTTTTAAGCATAGCAATTTATCAACTCAAATCCTAAATAAAATATTTCATAATATCTAATCAAAAATATTTCATTCCATAAACAACCAGATTTGTAATGTTTACTTTAAAATATAAAAAGGTATAAACACACATTGCTCGTTGTTAATTTTTTTTGCTCTTTATGTGCTTTGACACTAACTTGTG
>JACWBX010002174.1:0-11016 GCA_014622435.1 Polypedilum pembai | reverse complement strand
TTATTTCATTACGACCAATTTTGATTAACTCAACATTTCGGCAGTTTCTGAATGTTTTTTCATCAATTACTTTTACTCTTTGAAAAAAAGCAAAAATTGTTACATTTTTAAATGTATCACATAGAAATGGTGGAATATTTGGCGCAGTAGTTTCATCTTCAAATGATAAATGAGGATATATTGCTATAACATCATCATCTGATCCTCTGTCATGAGAATACGTTACGCGAGTAATTTCTTTAGTTGTGTTAAGAGCAAATCGACAAGTATATTCATCATTATTATCAATGCCACAATATAAATTAAGAGTTGCAGCTAATCCTGCATGATAGTAACTAGCAAATAACAAAAATTGAACTAACAATTTGAAATTCATTATGAAAACTGAAAAACATTAAGAAAATTTCTTCAAACATTTACGCATTTTTAAATCTTATCAATATTTTTTAAGCATAGCAATTTATCAACTCAAATCCTAAATAAAATATTTCATAATATCTAATCAAAAATATTTCATTCCATAAACAACCAGATTTGTAATGTTTACTTTAAAATATAAAAAGGTATAAACACACATTGCTCGTTGTTAATTTTTTTTGCTCTTTATGTGCTTTGACACTAACTTGTGTCAGATGAGCAGAAAAAAAAACACTTTGACATGTCTATGTCCGAGCGGGAATCTCCTGATTTCTGGTCAGGTACTCTTCCACTAAGCTACCGGCGGACATCTCAAAGTTTGGTAGAATGCCAACTTAAACCTTTTATCTGCTGGACAGGAAATAGTTCGTATTTTCAACAACTTGTACAGATTAAATTCCCAAAGCCCAGAGATGTAAACACAATAAAGAACAAAAAAGATCAACAAAAAGCAATTTGTTGATCTTTTTTTATCTTTCTTGCTCTTTCTTTGTGTGTCCACGCCTAGATATTTTTTTTCAAAAATAAACCATTAAAGTGTTTAAATAATTGCACCCTTGAATATTTGCTTTTAAAGTAAAATAAAAGAATGATAGATGAAAATACCAGCAAGAATGATGAAAATGAGCCAAACTGACATAAATTTTCATTTCCAATTGTGTGTAAGACGTTGCGGCATAGTTAGAACAGAAGAAAAATCCTGATATGGGGTAGAAATTTTTCTTCTTTAACTCCAATGTGAGCGAGCAAGAATGAAATTAATTTATTGCGGCGTGATTTTTGTTTGTTGGTAAGAGTGAGTTAAATGAGAATTTATCAGATGGCCATTTAGAGATTTAAAGAGCTGTTGCGACATTTAAATTTCTATTTTTTTTTTGCTACAAAAAATCTGGATAAAAAAGATGAGCGCGTGTGAGTGAAGAAGTTTGTGTATTCAAATCTCTGACGTTCTCGTAAGTGTGTCGTCGTCGAGATCCACAAATTGACCTCCTTAGCGTAAGTCGTTTTTATGATCTCAAAAAAAAAAAAAGAATTTTTATTGCCAGTCATTCGACGCGTGAATTATGAAATAAAAAAAATTGGAAGGAATTTTTTTGTCATCTTATTGCCTCTTTTTTGTGTGCATTTGTAGAAATGTGCAAAACAGAAGGCATTCCAACAAAAGTTAATGCACTTAGTGTCGCTTGATGCTGTTTCTGTCGCAATGAAATGCAACGGTAAAAGTAAAGAGATATTATGAAGGGTCATATAGTATGTGCACTTGCAAGGGTTCTTCAACTCATTCACTTTCAACCATATGGTTTGACTTCTTTACTTTTTCTTAATTTTCTTAACCCCAACTGCATTGCACGCAAGTGTGTTTTATTTCAACTTCATTTTTAATGTGTGTAATAAAATTTTTAATTTTTTTTGCTACATTGTTTGTTTTAATTATGCTTTTTTCTCTTTCTTTTTTATTAGTTTGTTTATTGTAGTTTTTGTGATAAAAATTGATTTAGAAATAAATGTTTGTTTAGATTATTGACAAACATTTGTGAGATCTAGCGCATCAAATTTGTAATATAATTATTTTTTGATAATGTTTTGACTGACGTTAATTTAGTGTAAACATTTTTTTCTCTCTCTAGCTACAAAAGCTATTCTCTAATGATAATGACAATTTTTTTTCATTTTCAACTTGTTTTTTCTGAATTAATTTAGATTTTCACGAGTAGATTGCATTTTATATGTATAATATTGTCACGTTCTTATCATCTTTTCTGCTCACTTTCTTTTTCTGATAATTAGATCAAGCTTTATATAAAAAAGACTTGATTAAATAAAGTAAATCTTTATATTAACTGTATGTAATGAATAAATAAATTATCAATTGACATATTTTTGACAGTGAAAAATATTAAAATTATACTCAATCAAATAAGAGTTTTTATCAAATGAAGTCAATTGCCAGCTCATTAAATTGAAATGGGTTAATAAATTCATTGTGTAAATAAAATTATATTTTTATTTACAGAATATTTTATTAGCAAAATAATTTTTAACGTTTTTAGTGATAATCAACTGATCTTCATTCAGTCCGAGCCTCCTAACAAACACATGTTCATATAATTCATTAACCTTGTATATTACTCATTAGTAAATATTTTTGTGTGCTGATAAGAAATAACACGAGAAAAACACGTTTCAGAAAATTGACAACAAAATTCTTTTTTTTTTTGCTATTATGCTTCTAGCTGTTGTTGACCACACAAATACAGAAACAATCATGATTTTGAAAATTTCTCACAGAACTTTTTTTGCATTGTACTTAAAAATAGTGCATTATCATTATAAGTAGCAAATTTTTCTTATTTTCAAAGCCAATGGCTGAGAAATTTTTGATTTGAGTTTAGTTTCGATCAGGGTTGTAAAAGTAGAATCTACTTTGTAGAATTTGTCTACTTTCTACAGTAGATTTTGGCTACTTTATTTATATGAGAAAAATAGTAGGCAATAACCAAAAAAGTGGATTTTAGCTACAAGTAGCCAAACTGCTATTTTTATCAAAAATTACTTTTTAAAAAGTAGCCAGTGACTGCAGTAGATTTTGGCTACTGGCTACAGACTAGTAGTTTAAAAACTCTGGTTTCAATGGTTTGATCTATTTATTTTATTTTATTCGCTTCATTTAATTCGTATGAAGTTTAATAAATTAATATTAAAATTTGTTTCCTTCAATCAATTGCAATTCGAAAGAACTAAATAAAATGTCACAAAATATAAAAAATTTTGCATAAAATAACCAAACATTTTATAAAATTAACTAAAGGGTGATAAAATATATTTTTTTTGTTTCGCCTTGGTTACTTGAAAATTATGCTTAATTGAAATTTTATGAAAAGTCAATTAGATTCCATTTCCCTGCAAAAAATGGATTTTTCTGATTTCTCCATAAAAACTGAATCAAACCAAAAAGTTCTCAAGCCTAGCTTCAAGCAATACAAACAAACAAATGATCGTTCACAGACACGTGATTGAAAAAATTGAGCATGCACGTTCTCAATGCTTTATTATCATCAATGAAATTTTACGGGGACTTCATTATACTATCATACAACAATACAAAATGAGTAAGTAAAATATGTGTATGTAAGTTTGTGTGCTTATTATTTCAAGTACAAAATCTCCCTCCGCAGTATACGAGCATTTTAGTTTTCACTCGAATCTCTCTCGAGAACAAGTGAATTTTAAAGTAGCATCAAATTAGTTTGATAAAAATGAAAATAATTTTTTGTATATTTGTACTTTTCCAAATAAATAGTTTTGTTAATTCTGCGGCTGTTTATCAATCACCTAATGCAGACGATAAACAATATTGGCATGATTACAATGTGAAATATTTGAAAAACATTTTAAAGTCACAAAAGCCGACGAAAGTGGCAAAAAATGTTATTTTATTTGTTGGTGATGGAATGTCATTTGCCACAATTGCAGCTGGTAGAATTCTTAAAGGACAAATGCAAGGAAAATCAGGAGAAGAAACTGAAATTAATTTCGAGAAATTTCCATATCTTGGCTTATCAAAAACTTACAACACAAATAGTCAAGTTCCAGATTCAGCTGCTACAGCAACAGCAATTTTTTCAGGTATTAAAACATCAATAAGAACTGTAGGACTAAGCAATCCAACGCAAAATGCAAAAGAAAGTGAAAGGTTGAAAACAATAATTGATTGGGGGCAGGAGAAAGGAAAAAGAACAGGCTTAGTAACAAATACAAGGTGAAAAGCGGTGAAAGTAAATAAATTAACGCATAAATAATATTAATTTAAATTTTCTAGAATTTCTCATGCCACACCAAGTGCGGCTTATGCATACAGTTTTCATAGAGAGTATGAGTGCGACACAAAAGGTATTCTCAATTAGCTTCAATTATTAGACTAAATTAAATTCTCATCTCACTTGCTATTGATAATCATTTCAGTTCCAAATTACATCAAATCACATTTCAAGGACATTTGTAGGCAACTCGTGGAGAATAAGCCCGGGAGAGATTTGAATGTGATTTTCGGAGGTGGAAGAGATTTTTTGGGTGCACATGATGATTTCGAAAAAAATGTTGTCAACTTTGCAGGATTGGCCGAAAACTCGTGCAATCGAACTGATAAGGTGAATTTAGTAGAAAAATATTTAAGTCAATTTAGCAATGAAACATTAGTGAAATATGTGACAAATACGGGTGAAATGTTGGGCATTGATTATGATAATGTTGATCACGTGCTTGGATTATTCGCTAATAATCATATGGAATATACTAGCTTGAGAAATAAAAATTCTGATGGTCAACCATCGTTGACAGAAATGACAAAAGCTGCAATAAAAATTTTAAATAATAAGAAAAATAAAAATGGTTATGTACTGATTATTGAAGGCGGTAAAATTGGTTAGTTTTAAAAACTTCATTTCTTTTCAAACTTTAACAATTTTCAACCTATCTAGATCATGCACATCATCAAAATCATGCTCGTTTCGCGCTTGAAGAATTTGTTGAATTTGAAAATGCAATTCAGCAAGCTTTGGACATGACATCGCAGGATGAAACTCTTATTATTGTCACAGCAGATCACGCTCATAGTATGGTATTTAATGGCTATGGACAAAGAGGTAATGATATTCTGGGCTTTGGAAATGTGAAGAAAGCTAATAGCCAGTTATACGAGACTCTTGCTTATGCTACTGGTCCTGGTTACTACTATCATACAAAGAATGATACTGATCCATCTATTAGTCATTTGATAGCACTTGAAGAGTTTTCAGAAGAGCAGAGACGTGAACCTCTGTATATGCACAAGTCTTTGGTACCAATGTATGAGTCTGTTCATGGTGGAGAAGATGTTGGAGTGTTTTCAGGTGAGAAGTGCAAAAGTTTTTAATGAAACTTGAATTTGATAATGTAGTTTCTGTTTCAGATGGTCCTGGATCATTCTTACTTCAGAGAACTTTCGAGCAATGCTATATTGGCTATGCGATATCTTTTGCAAGTTGTATTGGGTAAGTAAACTTTAATTTTGACTTTGAAAAAAATTTTAATCGAAATTTTTGCAGTCCTGTTGCTGATATGAATGAGTTATGCAACTCAAAACAAGAAAACTTCACAAGTAGTTCATCGAATAATAAAGCAACAACAAGTTTTTTCCTGTTATCAGTTTTATTTTATAGTTTTAGTTCATTACATCATTTCATTTTTTAATGACATCAAAATCACACTTTGAATCATTCATTCATCATTCTATTCATATAATCATTATTAAAATTTCAAAAAATTAAAAATTGAATTATGATAGTGCAGTGTAGTGTGACATTTGATTATTGTTGTGTAAGATGAAACTGTTATTATGCAACTTATTGATAACAACGGAAAATTCTCTAATACTTTGAGATAAGTTTTAATTAAGAACTTATTTCGAAAATGAAAATAAAACTAGTTGAGAAAGAATAGCAAATCGTTTTGTAAAATTGTCCTAATAGAAAGTTGTTTGTTAAATTAATCGAAATTTTATTTAATTATAAATAATATTAGAGAAGATTAAGAATTTATAATCGTTTAAATTTAATAAATTATTTTATTACCTGACATAAAGTTTTGAATCTTTTAATTTATACATTTAAGTAGTGTTGTTACATAGGGGCCTAAATTATACGGCCTACGTAGGTTCTACCATAGATTTTGTCTTCGAAGCCAATTACCTACGCGTAGGCACCTTCTTAGGTGAAATTTTTTGTCTACGGCCTACGAAATTTGCTTACGTAGACAAAAACTACACGAAGTTGTAGGCAAAACTATGAAATTTTCATAAAATCATAGGTCTATTTGTAGTTAATTGCTTTCGAAAATAAAATCGTAGGTGTAGTTGCCTAAGAAAATTAACTCTGCAGTTAAGTATCAGTCCGCATTTGAGTTGAGGATTTTTTGGCCTATTATCTAAAAATTTATGAATTTTTATTTGTTCATCATTACGGACTGAAACTTAACTATGTACAAAAATTCTATACTAGTTATAAGATTATTTCTCAGTATAAAGATTTCAAAAAGTTTTGACCGTAAGTAAAAGGAAAGTGTCATGAATACACAATTAAATGCCGTAAACTATCATAAAGGGATTATACAAAGAAGACAAAGAGTAAAATAAATTTTTCACTTAAGGGATCAAGAAGTGAGACTTTTAATTTGACAACGTTAACATTATTGTAAGTGCAAGCATGAGAGCTTTGAGTTCAGAGAAAAAGCAAGAAAATAAGTGATTTTCTTAAGCCATAATAATCCACTTATCTTAATGTTTGTCATCGCCATTGAAACTAATTATAATCCTTGTTTGATTATTTCGTTTTTGGTTTTCATTTTTATAATGCTGTTAGTCACGCACTCATAGTGTCTTAGGTCGTTTACTTCTTCGTCTCCTCCTTCTTTAAATCCCTTTTCTATCATCAATTATGCCACTTGAGATGCCTATGATCTGATATTATATTTTTTTTTCTTAACGTGAAGATGAACGCATTAATGTAATAACTTTTTTCCCACACCCCGTTTAACACTGACTGCTGCAATGACATCACTAATTCCACTTTACTAAACCGTTTTTCAATCAGATGCTGCTGTTGCTGCTTCATTTCTTTCTTCTTCTATTTTTTTTTTAATTTTTAAAATAACAAATGTGTCACCGAACTACGTAACTAATGCTTCACTATTAAAATTCTTCACTCTCGTTGGGTTCATTTTCATTTTCCAGTTGTTATGTGTTTTATGACAGGTCGCGACAACAAAACGTTATTTTCAATGTTTCATTTATTTCATTTTTCAATTTATGAGATTTTTGTGAGAAAATAAAAATGAGAGAACGATAGAAAAAAAAGAGAGAGAGAAAGAACAATTTTCATAGTTGGAGGTTTATTTTCGAATGAAAAAAAAATTAAATAAACTGTTCATTGCAGAGTTGTAAAAGTAGAATCTACTTTTTAGCTTTTGGATATTTTTTACAGTAGATTTTGGTTATTTTTCAAAAACAGATTTATTAGATTTTGTCTACTGGCTACGGACCAGTAATTTAACAACTCTGATTCATTCTATGCATGATTGCGGCGATGAAATTCTCTGAATGCCTGACAGTAATTTTTCAATTTGTAGATTTTTTAGTCAAATATTAATTTACATTTTCAATAAAGGCGGACACTTTCTGCATGTGACAATTTTGGACTTAATTTGTATTTGCGGTAAATGACTAATCAAAATTTCTCTGTGTGATATTTTTAGGCTAAAATTGTTATTTTGTTATTTTAATGAAAATTGAAAAACACGCTTTAATTTTGTTTATTTCAAGATATTTAGACGCATCATAAACACGCGCAGTGGTGGTAAAGCTAAAAAAAAAGAAAGAGACCAAACATCATTCAGCCTACACTTTAATTTATGAACTGAAATTAGGACATAAATAATCCTTGTTACACGAAGAAATGAGCTAGAAAAGTAACTCAATAAATTACATGGAGTAAAAAGAGATTTAAATGGGACTTACTGCAATTATGACTATTTACTAATCCCTCTTATATACATAAAAACACACAGCAACTCATCTGCCTCGAGAAACATCATTCTCATAAATTTCTAGCCAATTTTTTTAGATTTAGATTTTCCCACGATTCATCACGCGCATATTGTGTGTAAGAATCATCGAACGAAGCGATAATAATAATTTACACTTAAATTACTCATCATCCAGCCTTTTAATTGCTCCCAATGCGTTGCTTTAGATAGCAAAGAATGAAAAATTTGCATTTCACATCACACGGGAATCATTTTATATGTTTTGCTAATTTATTTTCACATGGTTCATGAATCATCGTATGTATGTTATGACTGCTTTCAATTTGCGGCATACTATTATTCATACGATAAATTTTGATGGATGATGACTTCGACGTCTGTTTTGGTCTTTAATAGAAGAAGGAGAAAAAGAAGAAAAAGTTGATTATTGTTTGACAAATAGCTCTGTTGAGTTCAATTTATTGAAAACTTTTCTTTTGCTTTTCTTTATTGAGTTCTTGTTATGGTAATAAAGAGAAGAGCTCTCTCTCATTGCCTTGCAAGAAAGTAAATTTTCGTCTTATTCAATGAATACCGAGCAAACAAGACAAGTAGAAAGAAATTGAACTTTATTGGAAGGTCTTTCGTCAATCGTTGATTGATGGATGAAAATAAGTAGAATTGATGTGGTTTATATTTGCATGTTTCTTTGTAAGTCGACAAATTGTCTGAAACTTCTAAGAAAAATGTCAGAAGAAGAAGGTGAAGCAATAAATCATCACACAAGGGAAAAATGAAGATGATGGAAGTTTTGAAATTGATTTCAAGGGCAATTGTCGGGAGATATGAAAAATGAATCTTAAGTGAGTGTCAAAATGCCTTGTTTTCCCCTCATGTACTCACAAATAACAAGATATAAGCATGTTATGACAATTTTAAGTCATAATTGAACGAATTTGAACGCGCGAGGGAGAGAAAGATTGTTCATAACGCACAATTAGAAAGCAATAAAATCTCCCCTAATTTGTAATTCATCTTCTCTCTCGCTCGCATCATGACTAATAATCATCATCCACCAAATTTGCTTCCAATCATTCGCTTCTTATTAATTTTTCCTCTCTCTCTCTTGAGATTTCATGCTCGAGTGTCGTTATTACATATGCGGAGAGGAAAATGTTAATTTGTTTTCATGCATTTTTAATGAATCGACAAAAAAAGTTTTTATTGTAAAAGAGTGGTGAATTTTCATGTTTGAAACACGAGCAAAAAACTTTTTACTTCTTCATGCATGCAATGAGTCTTTCTGTACTTATAAATTTCTGATTTATGCAAAACTTCCAGATGGAATCGTAAAGAACGCGTTCTTGATTGTAAGTAGGGTAAAAATGCAATTGCAGGAATGTCATGCAGCAAGGAATATGACAAATTATTAAAAAAATTCTCCTATACTGAGGTTGTATAAAAAGATTTGTACATTAATGATGTATAATTCTTGCAACTAGTGAAAAACATTTAAATCTCTTGTCAAGTATTTTTAGTAGAAGCTGCTTTTGCTTGTTGCTTGAGATTTAATGTCATGAAGGTATGATTCATAATTCCTCTCAACTGCTGCAAAAAATTGTTCAACTAGAAAATCCCCAAACAAACTACAAGCTTAGTTCATAATAATTTTTAATCTCACAACATGAACATTGAAACATAATTATCATACAAATCCCATTTTTCTTCTTGTAAGAATGAAAAAGTGCATAAAACAACAACTTCTGCTGCTCCATTTAATTATAATAATATTTTTCTGCTTTACTCATATATGTATATGTAGAAAAAGAGAATTTATATGACTCCAGCACGATTCACGCTTGACATATAATTTACTTCACTTCACTCGCTCTTTTTTGCCCCCATACTTGGAAAAATTATATTAGAAAATAAAGAATTTTTCATAAGCAATGTGAAATTGTCAAAAGGATTAAAAAAATGTCAGCGAGTTTGACACTTAAGCAGTGTTGATGACTATAAATAGTTGAATTTATGATGAAGAAGAAAAAGTTTTTTACGATCGAGTAGCAAGGAGCAATTTAAATAAATTGTGAACCATTTGGTGTGTCATACAACATTTAATGTACTCAGCTAAGTGTTTATGACGATTCATCCGAGGTTATTAAAAAATGAAACCTTCCTTCATCATTTTTATGACTTTTTTCTTCTCTCTGTCTCTCTTTATGCCCAAGGAAAGAAAAAAGACACTTTAAAGAATTTTCTTCATCTTCTGTTTCTAATTTTGTGTGAACACTTGTGTCTAACCGCTATGGGAAAACATGAAACAATTTTTATGGATAATTAAGTAGATAAAAGAAATATTAATTGATGAATTCTTCTTGCTTAACTGATGATATATTTATGAGTTGAAATCAAGAAGAAGATGCTTCGGTTCATCTTTTGACGATTATTACTAGTATCTTTGTGATTCCTTAAAAATTTCATTTAAAAGCTCAAAAATGAAACAAAATTTTGATAGTATTGTATTTTTATCTACTTACTTTACTTTTACTACATCTTATTCTAAAATTTAATAAAAATTTTCCATTTTTACATAAATGTAAACAAAACATTTAAATATTTTTGCAAATAATTCTTTAGCAAAACAAAATTTCAATTGTAAAATTATACAATAAAGAAGTAAATAAATGCAAAGAATTTTATGCTTAAATAGAATTTTTCTAGCATAAACCAGAAGCTTCTAGTTACTTTCTATAAATTTGCGATTAATTGATGTATCTTAGCTTTAACTGAAATGAAAATTTCTCAAAAACAACAACAATAATATTTTTAGTCTTAAAATTTTTGTTTTTATTAAAAAAATATTTTTGTGTTCATCTCCTTACGCAAATAAACAACCATGAGCCTTAATATTAAAAAATATTTCGTTTTTACAAATAAAGGAAACATAAAAAGAGCCGCTCTTTGGCCTAAAGAGAAAGATTATTGGCATTGTGTCTTGTAATCCTCCTTTGGAGTCACTAACATAAATTAACGTCTTAA
>JACWBX010002172.1:0-20878 GCA_014622435.1 Polypedilum pembai | reverse complement strand
TGCTGTACAAATATCAATAGAGAGATCCACTTTTTTCTTGCTTTTGTTTGACTTTCATTTTACTCACACTCATTTCTAGAAATGAATAAGTAATCGTTTCGAATTACATGAGTTAATGGAAATGAATTTGGAGGCAGTTTAAATGTAATAAATTGTGTTTAGTGTTAAAGAAAATGAATAAAATGCATTCAATAAGGATAAATTTTCCATTTATTATTCATCTCGATTTTTCATCAAAAATTTTATTATTTTGTCATTATTATTAGAAAACTTTTTCTTCATCAAGAAATTACCTGAACACTTGATTATTTTTTATGGTTATTAGTAATTTTTTAGAGTTTGGACTTGAACGCAGATACTTGTACAAGTTGTATTCAAGTGGACTTACTAAGAAATGTCTCTAATTCATTTAAAAGTTATTTATTTTGGTCAAATCTTTTGGTAAATTTAAGCATCATTAACTTTCATGAAAATTTACCAAAAACTTGACTAAAATAAATAAAATCTGACTTAGTTAAAGACATTTTAGTGTAAGTCAACTAGAATGTAACTTGTACAAGTATCTGCACAGACTATCTTCGTTCAAGTCCAAAACTTAGATTTTTTGATTCGATTTGGTTGAAATTTGGAAATTTTTGAGAAAACTGATGGTTATTTCATTGGTAAATCTGTTAAAGAATTAAAATATGAGCAAAATGATGCGAAAATTAAAGCTCGAATCCATATGGTTCACGAGCGATGAGCGAAAAACTGAAATTGAATATCATGAAATTTTGAAAACTTTGATCATTAAATCATTATGCTTTTATAAGGTTTGACATTTGTATACATACTTAACTGGTATGCGAATACTTAGATGCTAGTTGACTTACACAAAACTAACTCTAATTCATTCAGGTTTCTTTTAATTTAGGTAATAAATGGTAAATTTAATGAATCATTGACTTTCATATAAATTTGCCTAATTTTGACTAAAATAAATAAAATTTGAATGAATTAGAAACTTTTAACTTAACTTGAATGCAACTTGTACAAATATAAGAGCAAGCCTTCTGTAAGCTATCGAAAATCATTGTTTAATTAAACTTTCAAAAAGTAAAATTATTTTGGATTATTTTTGAAGTGTTCAATCATAGAAAAATTATAGACATAACAAGGTGGGAGATGTAAAAAAATATTGAAAACTTTCATGATTTTTAAATAATTTTCAAAGTTTTACAAAATTCATAAAACAAAAGAAAATTTTTCTTATTATTGCTTTCATCTTCATTATATTTGAACCACAAAGCATAGTGCATGAATGAACAAATAAACTCCTCCACATATGCGTGTATCTAGCAACACAATTCACACTTTCTGTCGTTCATAACATATTATGAGAGTGTAAGTCATTTCAATATAATCAATGCGTTCTCATTGTTACCATCGAGTATTGTTTGTTGGCGACAGTTTAGCAGCAGCAGCAAAAAAAAGAAAGAAAGAAAGAAGAAGAGAAAAATTGAGTGAGAAGAAGCAAACGCTACATACAGTTGCATTTTTATGAAAAGATTATGTGTGGGTGCAAGTTGCGGAGGATTGAAATTGAAAATCCACTAAGAATGTCGTTTTTCTTCTCTTCTCTTTTCTCTTCTCTTCTCTCTCTCTTTTACACATTTATATTTATTTATTCACTCTTTCTCTGTCTATCATTTATGCATTATGATAAATATTATGCAGACAGACACATTTATTTTTTTTTTCTTTATTTGTTATTGACGACAATGCGAAATTTCATTAATTCCCTTATTTATTAGTCTATTGATAATTATAGAGCTTGTTTATACGGAAAATAATTTTCTGTCTCATTTTAGTTTAATTCATTAAATTTTCTCGTTAAATTCAAAAATTTCAAATATTTAACGGTTTTATAGAAATTTCACGATTTTTATACAAAATTTAAAAATTCAAAATTGTAACGGCTATCAAACAGAAATCGAAAATCTTACGATTTCAAAAAATAAATAAATCTTAGTAACCAAGAAGAAAATTCTTGTTTACATTTCTTAATATGGATACTTTGTTTCTTAATTTCCCGAGTTGCACAATTAGTGACAGAAATATAGCTAAGCGGCGAGCCAATAACTCGATAGCACAAATCGAAACCAAAAAACTGTAAATTTCTGGTTATTGTAGTTTTCGAGATTTTGAAGCAGCCAGCCAAAGTGATTTTACATCTTATAAGTTGTAAGAGAACTCTTTGATATTTTTCAAGGGGCAAGAACTCTATCAAAAAATCTAACAAATTACCAAAAAACTTTTGTTAGATTTTTTGTTAGTTTCATACAGAATTTTTGAATTTCAATGGTTACTTTGTTTTCGCTATCAAGAGTTCTAACCCCTTGATATTTTTCATATCGCGATTTTCTTTTTTACCAATGGAAAAGAACTTCAACTTTATGCAATGTTATGCGACGTTTTGCAACGTTTAGTGACTTTATACGACGTTATGGAGTTTTTTACAACGTTTTACGGAAGTTCTTTTGTCTTGTCTTTTACTACAAGTCCTAAAAATTATCTTAATAGCTTAGAAGAATGCGACAAGCTTAAGGAATAAAAATCAGAAGGAATTGCATGGCTTCGTGCTATTGTTTTTAAACTGTAGCTTTATTAGCAAAAGTTTATTGGAATTTTCGAAGAAGCAAAAGTGTCTTGATGTGAAATATAAAAAAGAGTTCACAAGTCCTAAACTTCTATACAAAAATGCGCTAAAAATTCAAATATGTAACGGTTTTTATGAAATAAAATAAATTCTAAACAAAAAATTTAAAATTCATCACTCGCTGATGAATTTCCTTTTTTAATATCCGATTTAATGCAGCTAAATGATTGTGTCAAATAATGACAAAATAGTTTTACGAATATATTTAAATTTTCAGCCAATACACACGATTCTATGATGACGATGAACAACGTGAGATGACTACTAATTATTCTCGATCATAACAGTAGCAGCAGACAAGTGTAGTAATGCAAAACATTGACAATAGCAGAATTATAAATTTATTTTTGTTGAATAAATTTTATTATTTCCACAAAAAGCGACAAAATGGAAAGCAGCAGCAGCAGTAGTGAGTGAATGAATGAATTCAAAAGTCATATGCGATGATAATTGTTTTCGCAAAAAAAAAAATAAACATTGTATGCTAAATAGAGGCAACTTATGCGAGAATATGAATGTGTGTCGACATATTCAATAAAAAAATTTAATATGAATAATTTTCGAATAATTTCACTTTATATTCTTGCATGCTGAGCATGTTCATATGTGCATTTATGTTAAATGAGATATGCAAGTGCAACGAGAAGTTCACTTAGTCATAATATTTCATTTTTTCTCATATAAAGCATGAAGCAAGAAGTAGCAAGAAACCTTGATTGTTGTCGCATGTACTTAATGTCGAGGATGAGAAAAAGATGAAAGGATGTGAACTGGAAAGCATGCATGTCTCAACTTTTTATAGCATCACCCACAAAATGTTATGTGAACACTGAACATCCTCGTTAGGGTTAATGAAGCTTTAAGAAGGGAATAAAAAAAAAGGATAGAGATTTCTCGTGCTCTAAATGATGCTGAAACAATTGTCATGGTATCAGAATGAAAGGAAATGGAATGTCCTTTAACTCTATGCTTTAGTGAATAGCAGAAAAGAAGGAAAAAATTTTTAAATCTAAACAAAAAAGAAATTTTTTTCAAAGCTTACTTAAATTTGTTAAAATAATAAATAATGAAGGTCGAGAAATTGTTGCAGATGCAAAACTTTTTTTATGTATTTTTATAAGCCTTTTTCCTAAGCAACAATGCTTGACTATAACATGAGAAATAAACTCGCATGAAGTTTGTCTACATTCCGGCGAAGCTGTTAGATTTTCTGGTACGTTATTTCAGCTGACTATTAGCCCGATAATTTACTCGAAATACTGTAAGTAAAGACATAACTGTTCAGCCGAAATACGGGCTAACTTTATACACGTTTATTACTTAAATTATTGCCAAGTTGGGTTTCTGAAAAACAGTGTTTTTAAAAAACAGCTGTAATTGTTTTCAATTTTCGAAAAAACAACTGTTAACAGCTGATATTACTGTTATTTCCATATTTTCGTCTATATCTCAACACCTAAGTTGTCTTATTTTAATGCAAACTGTCCAATTATTCTTTATTTAGTCAAAACTTATTTTATTTTGTAAACAAAGACAAGAAAACTGTAAAAAGTGAAATATTTGAAAATCTCTAGATGGCGCTTTTATCGAAATTCAAATCTGAAAAAACCGTTAAATCAGACTTAAATCAGATGCAATTGAAAATAAACGAGAAAGAAAATTTATCAATTTTATAATTAATAATTATCAATTTTCGGAAAAAATTTTCTATGATGAAATTTCACAGTCAAGCTTCAGTCTGTTGTCCATATATAAATTTTCTTAGACGACGGATTTTAGGGCAAATTTTACAGAAATTTTATAGAAAATTTTTGCTAAAGTCCGCCATTGGCTGATTTTGACTTGACTGTGTTGTTGTAATAAAGCTCGTTAAAACAGCTGTTTTATCGTTACTGTTAAACAGTAATAAAAAACCCTAGTTAGCTGAAATACTCGGCCGAAACGTGATCTAACTACACACGAGTTTATTTCTTACGTTAAAGTCAAGCATTGTTGCTTAGGAAAAAGACTTCTAAAAATACATGAAAGAAGTTTTGCATCTGCACAATATGACTCACTTTTTACAGTTCATTAGTATTCGCATTTCACATTTCTTCCGCTTGCAGTGTTGTTTTGCACAAATTAAAATACTTGCGTGAGTAAAAATTCAAATGCAAGAATACAAGGAATCTAATTTTAAAAGCAAAAATTTCACACACAAAACACGAGCAAAAATAAATTTTGCTTCTTGCTCTCTAACAAACTAAAGTAATTTTTTTTTGAGAAGGAAAAAGTAAGATAAACAAATAGAAGCTAAATGGATAAACATCAGAGAATGCGAGAATATACACACAACTGATACAACAAAAATGCATTATGTACGAGTGTAGAATAAGAATCAAATAAAAAAATCTTGTAAAATAAAAAATTTTCTTCATTATAATTTCTTACTCGACACAATAAATGAAGATTGCAGTCGCTTGCTTGATTTCTCGAGGGATGAGACAATGATGATTTGGATAAAAAAGAAGTGCTTCATTGTTCCTTAAATAGAAATAAATAAATGAAATGTTTAAATGTGGATGTAAAAAGTGTAAACATTTGGCAATACTAAAGTAAATGAGAGCAAATGGTGCTAACAAATGATGAAGAACAGAATTCGCTTTATACAGTTTAGATTGCGACTCTATGACTTGCATTTAAGAATATTTATTTTAAGATGCACTAGCACATTTACTTATTGTGAAAGAGAAACTACACACGTGAGAAATGATAAACAAAATGTGTGAATATTATTACGTGATAGTTGTTTAAGTAATGTTGACAGCAAATAGTAGAATAGACAAGTAGATTGAAATATTTCTTGCGAAATTTTAAATATTAAAGAAAACTGCATTCTTTTGTTCTAATTTTCCAACTATGTTACATATTGAAGCTAAATTTTATGGATGGATTTGGTTTTTTGAACGGGCGAAGCTATTACTAGCAAAAGGCCACCTAGACTGATGCTTATTGTGTCCTAATCCCAACTCCCGCCATCAGGTCAGATAATGTTGGCTGTACTTTTTTTGCATGTTCACAGTGAAGTTAATAACTGCTACTAGCAACTTTCAAACAAGGAAAAGCTAAACGTTAAGCAAACAAACTAAATTTTCCTAAGAAATTAATTTAAAAAAGTTTTCTTTTGATTTATTTGTTTCCATTTGAAATTTTATTTGCAGATTTATTGATATCAACAGTAATTAAATCATGAAGCAATTGATACAAAACAATTCGGAAACCTATAAGATTTTATTTGATTTCCATGGAAATGATGCAATTTTGTAAAACTTTACATATCAATGAACTTATAAAGTCTCCATTATTTTGTAAATAAGAAAATTTCAATTTGAAAAACAAATGAAATCTTTTTTAATTTCTGATGAAAATTTTTAGCGCATTTTTGTATAGAAAATGCAGCTTATAAGTTCACTTTGGCTGGCTGTTCGGCTGGTGAGGCGCGAGATCTCGAAAACTACAATAGCTAGAGACTTGCGGTTTTTTGTGTTCGATTTGTGCTGTCGAGTTATTGCGGCGACGCTTTGTTAGAAAGCTCTCAGTTCTTGCATTATTCGAAATATTACGATTTAAAATTTCCATATTGAAAATTGTTAACAAAAAATTTTTTTCTTCGGTTACTAAGATTTTTTGTCGACGCGTTTTTTCGCATCTTTCGAATTTGAATTTGATTTAACCGTTATTTTTAGTTCAATATATTTTGCTAAAATACAAAATTAAAATTATTCGACCTAATACATTAATTTCTTTCCAAAATAGAATTCAAATATCATAGTCAATCATGGCGCTCAATGGTGGTCCGGCATGATGTTGGTCAAAAATTTACCATATGGTATGAAATGCAAAGAAAACATGTTTGAAGTGAATTTTTGGTGAGTGCCAAACTAATCTGCCACGGGACACTGGTCTGCTCGTTTTCTTTCATGAAAATTCTAATATATCATATTTAAAGAACATGAAAGACTTCCTCAATATGAATTTGAAAATCTGAATTGCTTCAAAAGACTCGACAGTTTTTAATTTCAGTTTTAATTAATTTTTTTTAAATTAAGCTTCTGAATAGAAACGAATCTGTTTATTCTGTGATCTGTTAATAAACACTGATCTGTGGCGACAAAAATGCGCTTAAGTACTCCGATCCGTGGTCGAGTACTTTCTATATCTTTTAAAGTAAAATATTTCTTTTACATTTTGTTAATGCGTGCAGTCATGACAAAAATAGAGATGGGAAAGAAAGAATTTCAGCTAGACAATGTAACCGTTACAAATTGTAATTCGTAAAATTCAAATGCAAGATAAAATATCAAATATTCTAATTTCAACTCTTCATCTATTGAAGATAATTACAAATTAATACAAAAAACCTTTCAGTCTCCAGCAATCGCAAAAAAAATTAATTGATATAATTTGGTTAAAAAGTTAAGTCAGCTAAAAAAGAATTCAAAAAAATAATTTTTTTCTTCAAGTCTAAAATTAACTCGACTGAATCACATTGAAGAAATTCCTCTCTCATTTTTTTTTTCACGCTCTCTGCTCTCTTACAGATGATCAGTTTAAGCAGCTATTTCTTTTTTGTTGATAAACTCGTTGTTTTCGATAAAGAAAGAAATTTTCTATTCTGCTTTTAATTATGAGCAAGGATTTAGAATTCTTGATAGCGAAAACAGAATAACTAATGAAACTGTCGCTTATCGACATTTTATAACGGAAATTTATAAATTTAAATATTTTGAACTACTTTTCTTCCATTTTTGTTAGATTGTTTCGCCTATTTGGTTTTTTTATTGCTTTCATTTCAGAATCTTTTCAAAGAAACTCAAAACATTTTTTTTGTTAAATTGTTAGATTCTTCTCCCTTGGCTTCTTTGACATGATTATTTCCTTTAACTATTTCATAGAGTTGTTAAACTATTGGTCCATAGTCAGTAGCTAAAATTTACTGTAGCGAATTGGCTATATAAAAAGAAGATTTTAGCTACAAGTAGCCAAACATTAGCATTTCAAAAAGTAGTCAATGGCTACAGTGGCTACAGTTTATTCTGGTTTTCTTTAGTCTAAACATTCATACGAAGGCATGAATGAAGAAATTTTATTTAAAAAATTCTTTTTATCAAGTTTTTAGTACATTTTAAATTAGATCAAATGATAAAAATTAAACATAAAATATTCAACAATTTATGCGAATTTCATAAATTGATCCAGTAAGAAATTTACATACAAAATCTCACTAAAAAATAATATCGATAATAATCAAAGATAAACAAAAAACATTCATGCAGCAACAATTGAATGTGATGAAAACAAACTTTTAGTTTAAACTGAAAAAAAGAGAGCGAATACAAGTGAGAGAGCGACTGAGAGTTGAACGGATGTTTTTTTTTTTTCTGCGGTATGGACTCATCTATAAAAGACATAAATTCGCAAGCCTCCGGCTCATTCATCGTGTTGACTTTAAAGCGAGATTTGTGTTTCCATTTAAATACTTTCAGCGCTTGTAAAGAGTGCAAGAAAAGTTAAAATTTTTGTGTACAAATTGCGTGTGAAATAAATCGTGAGGTGAACGTGGATAGGAATTTAGTGACAAATAATACAAAATTTAATTACGATTAAATAAGCTGAAATACACAAAAAACAGCTGAAAAAGTGATTTTTTTTTCGCGATTGAAAGTAAAATTACAAAAATTGTCAAAGTAAGCCATAAATATTTTTTAATTTTAAGATGATTTTGCAAATTTCAATTTGATGGTGACTTTTATGTATAAAATCGATTAATTTTAAAATGAAACTCATGAAAGAGTTTTAATTTTTATTTTCTGAAACAGAATTGAATTTAATCGAGAAAGGAAGAAGAAACATTTCTGGAATTAAAAAACTTTTTATATTTCTTATGGATATATCTATAAAAAGTTTATTGAATTCGGTCAAAATTCTAATAAAAACTTATTTAATTAAAATCCTAAAAAAACTTTTGTTAAGTTTTAAACAATTATTTTCAAAATCTCAAAAAAAAATATTTTAAGTTTTTAACAAAATTTGTGAGTTTTTAAAATTGTTTTTATGTAACTTTGACATAAAGTGCTCTAATCAGGTACCAAAAGACAAAAAAGTGAAGAAATTCAAAGTTTCGTAAACAAACTTGCACTTTAAATTCTATTAAATTTCAAGCAAATCTTCCTCTTCTTGATGAAGAGCATTCAGGTAGCTCTTGCGATGTATATATTTTCAATTTTGATAAATAAAGCAAAAATAATTATTTAATCTTTATTAAAAAGTTTCATAGCTTAGAATGAGAATGAGCAAAGAGAAACGTCAGAGACTGAATAAATATTTATGAAGTGCTTCTGTGATGACACAAACTTTAAACAGAATTATTATATTCTTTACATGACTAAAAAACAGAGCCTGATGTCGACTAAATTTAGTTAACTTTGCATATAATTTTTTAGTCGACTTCAGGCTCTGCTAAAAAATAACTTGAATGAATGCTTGGCATTTTTAGAACACATAAATTATTAGATGTAGGTAAAAATATAAAAGAAAGAGAAATTATTTTTCTGTGCATTAAAATCTTGATTTTCTCAAGGTGTGAGAATTCTTTTCTAGTTTTTTGTTTCAATGGAAATCCTATTATGGGATAAAGAAAAAAATTTATTTTTATTTCTTTAAGTTTTTAAATTGAACCAAAGTTGTAAAAGTAGATTTATTTAGTAGATTTTGGCTACTGAATTGAAGTTTAAAATAAAATTAATTATATTTTCAAATACTAAATATGAAAGAAATTGAGTTTTTTGAAATATTCTTTTGTCACAAAAATTTAATTGTGAATCATTTGTAACGGTTAAATTTAAATTTTACAATAATGCCTAAATTGCTCAGTTGCTCAATTTTAATTCTTGCTCATTCTTTTATAACTTTATGAGCATGAAGAAAGACATGTCCAAAAAGACATTTGAAAGTAAAATATAGAATTTTTATTTAATTTTTTAATTTCATTGGCTTTTATTGAAATTTGACCAAGTTTTGTTCAATATAAATAAAATTTGAACGAATCAGAGACATTTTCAAGCAAATTAACTTCCATGCAACTTGACAAAATTAATAAGCATGTACTTGACTACATGCATGCAAGTCTGAACTTTAGAATTTAATGTAATAATTGAATTTAAAACAGAATTATTAAATAAATAGTCGAAATCAATTATTTAACGGAAAATCAGCTTTTGAATAAAGACTCGAAAAGCTAAATTGTCACTTCTCGATCACATCCTTAAATTTTAAAGCATACAAAAAATTGAATTTTGAAATAATCATTGACTCATAAAATCTTCTTATTTTCTACACTTAAATTTTAACAGCATAAAAAGTATAAAATTTATATTTCTTTTGCAAAACATTCAATAATAGAGTGCAAACCTCACCTCCTTATTTCATACAATTTAACTATTTTAAGTAGAAATTATTTGCAAATATTCCAATTAGAATTAAATTTTATGTTGAACAAATTATGTAATAAGGTCAAGAAAAGGCAAAAGTATTAAAAATATTTCTTTAAAATGTAGAAAGAAACTGAACAAGGATTTTTTTTTTCTGAAATATAGTTCAATTTATTCGCATTATGTCACTCTTCTTATGAATAAAATTGAATTCGTGAGTTGTTGATGATTTGTCAATTGAGCTATTTTGAGTAATTCACCTTGGTAAAATATGAATATATATGAGTTTAGAGCATGAGCAATCTTAAGCTTTTTTTATGTAGTCAAAAGCTAAGTTGATTCAAATGAGAAAATTTTTACTTCTTGAGTAATTAATTTAAATTTTTTTTAGATGACCTCAAGGTCTAACATTGAAAATATCTACAATGTTTTTCAAATAGTTAATTTTTAAATTATTCTAAAATGATTATTTTTCACAAAATTTTGATTCTTTTGAAAATAAGATTTGAAACTTGCATGCATACTTGACTTGGTTGACTTGCAAGTTGACTTACTCAAAAATGTTTTTAATTCATTCAGATTTTATTTAATTCGGACAAAACTTGATCAATTTTAAAATCATTGAATTTTATATAAATTTCCAGGGGGGCTCAACTGATTTTTATTTCCCTTAATTTTCCGTTAAAAAATTCGTTACAAAGATTGTAAAATCTGAGAAAACAATAGATATTCTTAATATTTCTTATTTAATTGAAAAGAATTCACTCAATAATGATTGAAAAAGCTAAAACTTTCTAATTTCATTTCGCAATTCTCTTTAAAAACAAGAAAATTGAGATTTTAGCGCGTTTTTCTCAATAAAAATCTTAAATTTTTGCAGTAAAACGCGTTCAAATTCAAATTTGAGCAAAAATAACCGCCACTTTTTTGTAATGAGACCCTCTGGATAAATTTGTCAAAAAATTGATTGTATTAATCAAGGGAATAGACACGGTGGCAAAGTGGCAAAAAGTGGTAAACATTTTGTCGCCGTGTCCATCCCCCTGGAATTAAATAAAATTTGAAAGTTTTAAAGACAATTTTGTGTAAGTCAACTTGCATGCAAGTATACGCATATTAGTCAAGTATGCATAAACCGTACTTAAAAATCAAGTTGACAAGAAAAGAAAAAAGTAAAAAAAGAATCGTGATCATTACTTTAACTTCAACTGCTGCATAATAATGAGATTTTATTGCAATTGCAAAGTGCAACAATTTAATAATTTACATTTTTTAATTCTATAATCTTAATTATCCTTTTAAGCGGGAAAATGGTAAAGATTGCAATAAAGCGAGAAACAACTTAATGTTTTTGACAAGCGTTGTTGAGTTAATTGTAAAAAAAAAAAAAATTATGGTTCATTAATCGAGGAGATTTTATGCATAAATATTACGTCAACAATTTGAATTAATTCAGATTTATTCAAAAAAAAACTACAACAACACTGAAGAAATTCATTTTATTCCTCGCGCTTGAAATTTATTACACATGTCACGATTATTAAAAAATTTCGGGGCAATACCACGACCACAAAATTGAGTTTTTATTTACAGTTTCATGCTGTTATCAGTAACGGTTTGTGATTAATTGCCGAAAGTGCATTCGTGTTGTTTTTTCTCTCTCACTCACTCACGTTGAGCGTTATGCAGTGAAATTTCCTTCAATCATACTCTACGGAACTTTGCTTATACATATCTGGCCTTATCGAAGCTATCTTATTTTTTTTTTTTTATTCGTTCATGAATTTACTTTACATCGATTAAACAGGATTTGTTCCGCGATAAATTATCTTTATATATGAAATTTTTTATGTTTCTTTGCCATGCGTTTATGAGTTACTGAATTTTGTTGTTTTAAAATAAAATTTTTTAAAAAAGAATTTTTAACATGTCTTTTAATAAACTTTGTTATAATTTGTTGCTCTTCACGGTATCATCTTACTACAGTAACATAATTTTTCTTAGCTAAGACAAGAAAATAATATCGAGAAGTTAACTAAGAAACTGAACACTTTTCGTGACTGTATTTAAACCTATCATTCTTTGAAATTAAAGGAGCAATTGACAAACTGTAAAAAGTATAATATTTAAAACACTATTGAGCAATTTTCAAGTTCTTTCTGTAGTTCATTTTAAGACGAATCGAATGGTATATGAATTATTTCAATTGATGAAAAAGTTTACAAGAACGAGCCATTTCAGAAAAAGTCTCCATATTTGAGTCGATGAATTTGTTTACTCACAATTTCTTGAATATAATAGATAAATCAGATTTGCTTTCAGCTTCTTAAATTACTGAAAAGAAACTTAATTTTTAGTACAAGAGAGATTTTTTACCAGTGTTTTTTGATAGTTAAAAGTGCTCATGAACTTTCTTGTAAAGATTTCTTTCTTTCTTTAAGATGTTTTATCAAAGTAAATTGCATTCAAATTAGGGTTTTTCAAAAACAGTGGTTTTCAAAAAAACAGCTGTTAACAGCTGTTTTTACTGTTTTTTCAAAATTTTCACTAATTTTCTGAAAGAACGAATTTTTTTCAGCAAAAATTGATTTTTTTAATCAAATTTGTTCTGCTTATTTGCTCTAAGTTCGAGTTAAGTAGGAAATATTAATTTGAAAAAATTTCCTTGAGATTTCTAAGATGGCGCTTCGATCGATATTTAAATCTCTAATGACCGTTAAATTAAAGTAAATAAAAATAATTCAAAAGGTAACTAAGAACAAAAATTTGATATTTTACGATATTGAAAATAATTAACTTTCAAAAGAAGACTTTTTCAAAAAAAAGTTTTGAAAAATTTTCTTATGATTTTAGCTAGAAAAAAACCGTTAAAAACAGTAAAAACAGCTCCGTAAAAAACAGCTGTTTACTGTTTTCCATTTTTGGCCAAAAAACAGCTGTTTTATTGTTACTGTTACACAGTAATGAAAAACCCTACATTCAAATTATGCTTAAAAACTGTTCAATAGTGTTTTAAATATTATACTTTGTACCGTTTGTAAATTGCTGCTTTAATTTCTAAGAATGATATGTTTAAATACAGTCACGAAAAGTGTTCGGTTTCTTAGTTTACTTCCTGATAAAATACTTTTAAAAAGAGTTGTTAAACTTCTGGTATGAAGCCAGTAACCAAAAGCTACAAAGTAGATTTAACTCTGCTTTTAAAGATCTTACAAGTATGCACAAAAAAGAGGTCATTTAGTCAATATATCATGCATACTAAGAACAGTGTTGTTACACAGGCGGCCTGTGATTGCCTGTGAAAATATTTACAAAAAATTCCGCTATGGAAGTTGTAGATGTCGCTTCAAAATGATTTAGGCGCCATCTACAATTTCCATAGCGGAATTTTTTGTAACTATTATCACAGGCCGCCTGTGTAACAACACTGACTAAGAGCAATTAGACTAAGAGATGAAATCCTCATAAATTTCACATCTTATCGATCATTAAAAATTAATCATTTAAAATTTAACCATTAGAAGCACATACATAATCTCTTATGAGCTGTTGCATTTACAAACTTCACTTGTTTAATAATTAATTTTTAAATGCATCAAAGCAAGCATTGAAAGAAGAAGCTTTAACAATAATTATTAGTAACCAAGTGATTGAGGATGATTTTTTTCAAGTTGTTGCATAAATGGCAAGTAAAAAGAGAGGCAGATCAAAAAAATTAAAACTCCATTAATAACAGCCTTTTGGAGCCGAGAATGTGCAAGAAATTGCAAGCCTTGATTCTTTAATTAAGCAGAGAGAGAGAGAGAGAGAGAGTTCAAAGGTTGAAAGTATGTCGATTTTCTTTGTCGCAAACCTTGAGATTTGAAGTGTCATAAAATGTATCAAAAATTATGGTCATGTAGAATGTTGTCAGCAGCAAAACTTGAAAAAGGTCACACACAAACGCGACAATCAAGAGCGCATCAATTTTATTTACACTGTTAATTGAAAAGTTCATGGTGTGTCGTTTCAACGCTGCAGCGGATTGTGCATAAAATAATTTCTTCTCTTTTTTCATTTTGCATCATCACATGCCAGTACGGATGAGAGAAAATAGTAAATTTAATTATGTAATGTAACATTTCTTTCTCTCTCATTTACTAGAGTAAATCAGCAAGAGATTTTTCGATGCATTGCATTATGCAGATGGTAAATTTATAAGTCTGATACTTACATTGTAACAAAAGATCAATATATATATATATATATATATAGTTGAGTGATGTTTGAAGCTTCCATTTGCTTTTAAATTACAACAGTAATTGACTTAGAAATAAATTTAGCAACCAATAGCAATCATTGATTATAAGAATTTAGTATGAAAACAAAAAACATGGAGCAGTTCTCTAACAATTGCTACCAATCGATACTAATCACTAAGCAATGTATATTGTAACATTTATTCTGAATTTTTTAATGTTCAACACATGCGTTTAAGTGTTTTAGTGCTAAGCACTAAATGCTTAAATGTTTCAATGCTCAGCACTAAGTGTTTGAGTGTTTTAGTGCTCAACACTAAGTTACGCTGAAAATTCTGTTTGAGTTTTACAAAGCTAAGCCTTAGATTTTAAGATTATTAGTGCTCAGTGATTATTTATAAGACATTTTAATGCTCAGTACAAATTTTGAGTGTTTAGATGCTCAACGTTAAATGTTTATGTGTATTTGTTGCTCAGTTATTGTGCTTGCGAGAGAGTTTTGACAAAGCGGACCGAATGCGCTAGTTTTTATTTTTATAATAATCACAATAAGTCCAAACGCAGTTCTTTGGTTAAAAATCATTTTAAAAAATTTTCTATTCGTGATTAAGAAATCAAACTAGCTACAGTAAAAAAAAAATACAATTTAAACAAAAAGTAAAAATTGAAATTAGCAAAAACACAAATCTAAAAACAATCGTGATCAGATTACATTTATTAAATTTCTTTCTCAGATGAAAGTGCAATCATTGGCCTTTATATTAGGCCTTTTAGCAATGATGGCAAATGCTGATGTTCGTGATGTCTTAAATAATCCTAAGCAGTCAATTTATGCAAGCTTTCCAGGGCAACCATTTAGCAAACAAGCTCGCTCACAGGAGAGCTCTGGTAATAAAAGATTTTGGTGGGCTGAGACAGCAGATTCACCTTTCTCTAAGCCCAGTTCAATTCACACACACAATACTTTACACAATACACAACAGCAGCATTCAGAGGAACACGTTAACACTAAACGACATGATCAATATGCTCATAATCCTTTCACGCAACAGTTTCAACAGCAATCGAATATTTATGCACGCATGGCTTCCCTTTCAGGCTCACCAAGTGATGTTAATGGTCTAATAGCAGACGCTAATTTTGCACGCTATCGCCCTGCACCTAAAATACCTTGCTATGGTGCTAGCCAAGTGTGCGCACCTAAAGATGCTTGTCATGATGGTTTCATCAGTGAAAGTGACCTCGCATTAGTCCAAAGTCAAGCGAATGTAAGTAGATGATGAATTTTTTTTGAACTATTGCTCAATTTGATGGACAAATGGCATCAAAAGTTGATATTTGAATTTAAAATTATAAAAGTTTAAAGTTAAAAATTTATGTGAGTCTTTAGAAACTAATTTAAATTGAAGTAAAAAATCTAGTTCCGCTTAATACCTACTTATTAGCACTTGCTATAGTTCAATTCCGTTATGTTCAATTTATCTAATCTCATCGCAATAGTCAATTAATCTTTTGACATTTTCTATTGAAACCAAAAAGACAAAAAACAAAATAAACGAAACCGAAAGACCGTTCACCAATAACAATTGTCTATAAAGATGTATGACTGATGATTTTTGCATTATAGTGAATGTAAAGATCATTAGATATAACTTGTCATGTTATATGGCAGCGCTTGTTACTTTTTAAAGCACGATCTTTCACACACACAAGAAGACAATTTCGATCATTGTCTTTAACAATAATTTTCAATTAGACACAAAAAAAATGATTTCGCATACAGACATCACGCAATCATCTTTCATGCAATCTGAAAGTTATTGCATTGAGGTGAAAAATAATTCATCAATTTCCTAGTAATGTCTCGATTTCCGTCCTTAAATTCTAACAAGCCCAAAAAACTTTCAAAATGTGGTAAAAATTTCGAAAATCCATTCAAATATTGGCTCATATATTCGAATATGAGAGACGGCTCTTATGATCTAGGAAAGACGATAGTCATGACTCTATGTAGTGAGTATCAGAAATTATAAATTTCAATTTCTTTCTTCAACTTCAGTAAATTTTCTAACTCATTGCAGTGTTGTTACACAGGCAGCCTGTGATTGCCTGTGAAAATATTTACAAAAAATTCCGCTATGAAAATTATAGATGGCGCTTCAAAATGATTTAGGCGCTATCTACAATTTTCATAGCGGAATTTTTTGTAACTATTATCACAGGTAATCACAGGCTGCCTGTGTAACAACAATGAGTCATTGCCTGACTGTTTTCATAAAAAGGCGAAATTCCAAAAAGGATGTCGACAGGCAATGGCTTCCAAAAAGCATAAGCTTAGAGAGAACTGCTAAGGTGCCTGCAAGAAGGCATTTGTGAAAGATTCTGAAATAAAAGCAATAAAAAAATTAAATCGGTGAAACAATTTACTGTTAGAAGAAATATTATTGATAATTAGAGTTCGGACTTGAATTCAGGCCTGCGCAAATGTTTGTAAATTTATATGAAAGTCGATGAAACTTAAATTTACTCAAAAATTTGACTGAAATAAATAAAATCTGGATTATTTAGAGACATTTTTAGTAAATCAACTTGCATGCAACTTGGTCAAGTATATGCGCAGGCCTGCGTTCAAGCCTGAACCCTATTAAGAATATTTCATTTTAATTCATTTATTTTTCTACTTACAAAAATTTATTTTCTCTCTTACGAATTTTACATCTCTCACAAAAGAAATGAGCAATTGCTCAGAAGAAAAGTAGTTCAAAATATTTAAATTTATAAATTTCCGTTATGAAATGTCGATAAGCGACAATTTGCTTTATCAACTCTAACAACACTCAAAGAATAGAATATAAAGAGCAAATAATAGTGTTGATTGGCTTCAAGCTTAAATGCTAATTTTAAAATTATAAGAAAGCATTCTTATTTCTCAATCATTGATTTTTATAACACACTGTTGTCTTAATTTTTGTTCAAGTCAAAAAATGTTAATGATCATATTTGATTGCCTACCAACACGTGTTGCATTTTTATTGTACAACACTGCAATATAAAATTAGTGACAAAGAAACAAAAAAATGATCAAACATGGAAATGTATTCACACTTAATGCAGCAGCAGCAGCAGCAGCACAAGTTCAAGCTACATGGTGACGATAATTTTGGTGAAAATTTAAATAAATTTAAATTTTGAAAAACAATCAAATTGATATTTTTGAAGCTGTTCTTCCTTAAACCTTATAGTCTCGCTGAGTGATGATCATTAAATGCTTGTAATGAATGTTTGATTAACAAATGAAATGCAATGTAATGGGCGGTTTCCGATTGTTTCTGACGCTACTACTTGAATACAAATAAACAAAATTATTTGATATTTACAAGTTGTTTAGAGATTTTTCATTAAGGAATTTATGAGCTGCTGCATTTATGTTCATTGCTTAATTTAATAAAATTTATTTTACATTTGAACTTTTAAAATAGCATTTTTAGAATAGAAGGCTATTTATATGAGAACATTTAAAGTGAATAATTGATTCAATTTTAATGAAGCAATTAAAATATTTCAAATGCAATTTATATGTATAATTCTCATTAAGTCAAATTTTCATTGATTTTTACGGTCCCTAATCTGAAAAAACATTTAATTTAAGGGATTCGAACTCTATCAAAAATAACGAAAATGGCAAAAAATTTTGATAATTTTCATACATAGATTTTTCAATGACTACTTTGATTTGCTTATCAAAAGTTCTAATTTCTTGATATAATTCTCATTCATTCAAATTTTCATTGATTTTTGTGAGAAAAATCTTAAAAAATTTTCTCTTTTCGCAAGTAATAAAATGAGGATGAGCATTAGTGGCAAAGTTTTTATGCTCTTTAGTGTTTTTTTTTTTTGTGTGCACGGTGAAAAATATTTTCTAATTGGCATAAAGTTTTTACGAAATGCAAATTTATAAGCGCTAAAAAGAAAATTTTTGAGTGTTATAAAATTTTTTTACAAATGTTATAACGGTTTTATGACAGTTACAATTTTAATTCTAACTATTATGACAGTTTTATGACAGTTTCAATTTTAATTTTATTGTTTATAAAAAATTTTATAGTACTTAAAAATCTTCTTTTAAATGCTTATAAATTTCACTTTATAGGTGCAAATCGAAAAATTCTTTGCTCATTTTTCTGATCGCCAAAAATATTTGTAAAATAACAGACACTAAGGTAAAAGGGAAAGTAATTTTTTCTATTGATTATTTCCTTGGATATTTGCTTGTCAAACCAATCAGTTTTTATTATTTGTTAATAGACTTTATCTGGTGTTCATTTTTAAACAAATAAAAACTAACAATTAAATTTCATTATTCATTAAATTCTCATTTTCCTTGTTTTTCCTTCATATACATCTGCTTTATTTCATCTCATCATGAAATTGAATTCATCCAAAAAAAGAATTGTGATAGTGAAACTGAAAAATGTTGCAATATTCAACCAAATGAACAGCATGAACAGCAGCAACAGCCACAGTTGTCTGAAGAAACGAATGTCCAATCTATCGAGTGTATTGATGCAAATGCGGCTTGTGTGTCACCAAATTATTGCTTTAATGGTTACATCGATCAATCAGCTGAATCAACAGCTATACAGAGAGCGGTAAGTTGAGACATTAAACCAGTTTTTTAGTCATTTCTTCATGCTGCATCTTTTTTTATGTTGTTGATTAATTTTCATGTTTTTTTTTTGGAAGATATGTAAACAACATATATTTGTTTCATTAGTATCAATGAAAAATTATATTCATTAATCGTTTACTTATGTGAACCAGTGTTGTTACACAGGCAGCCTGTGATAATATTTACAAAAAATTCCGCTATGAAAATTATAGATGGCGCTTCAAAATGATTTAGGCGCCATCTATAATTTCCATAGCGGAATTTTTTGTAAATATTATCACAGGTTGCCTTTGTAACAACACTTATGTGAACACATCGTGAACTTTGTCAAAATAACTGCGTGACTTTTTTCTTTCTTTGTTCATTAAAGCTCATCATCATTTAAGGTGTTGGTAATCAAGTAATTTATTATTTAATGCATTTGCAATTAGAATTTGAATTTCCTAAATGACCTCAAGGTGATGAGATTTTTCAAAAAAATTTTACATCTTTCGGACTTTGAGTATCAAAAACTTCAAATCATAGCGTAATTAAGTAATTTTAAGCTTAATGCACAAAAACGAAGTTTTTTTACCCGGTCAACTCGACCCTCAAGGCAAATGACTTGTTAGTTCAGTAGGCCACACATAGCAATAAAACATCAGTTAATCAGCAATCATACATCTTCATCTCATTCATCTCTCTGTCGAATTTTTTTCGATGTCGTAAAAAACATAACTAAGCTCAGGCAGCTCACGCCAATAAATACAATTTGAACATTTACTTTTTTTTTTTTCAACCTGTTAACAGCAATCAATCAAAACATAAAAAAGTCACTAAAAAATAAAAACAATGCGCTTGAATGCTTGAGATTGTTTAATTAAAAGAATTTTTATTAGTTTGGGAAAATGTAATTAGTCGTCAATTCTACGCATTTAAATTTTAAACAAGCTGGAAATGTCTAAGGTTAAAGACATCATAAATGTATCTCGATTTCACTTTTCTATTGTTTAATATTAAAATTTACTCGTTTTTTATTAATTATCACATTATTGAGGATGTTGATGATGTGTCAAGATATATTAAATTATAAAAGCTGTTAAAATTTTTTCGTCAATTTTCATGAATTTCTAAGCCTCTCGTGCAACTGGTATTCTATGGAAATTAAAAAAATATCCGTTAATAACAAAGAAAAACATATACAGAATACTATTTGAAGCACATCTTAATTATATGGCAGCTATATGGGGAACAGCAAGTAACAACATCATCTCTCCACTTCAATCAATTCAAAACCGTGCTCTACGTTTTGTGTATCAGCTAGATAAATTCACGAACCGAGTTGAGAATAATATCCCTATAAGAGCAATTAATTTTATTAATACAGCATGTTTTATTTATAACAATATTCACCAAAATATTCACTCCAACACGCAATTTTCCCGTGTTTCTGATGGCTTAAGATCTCTACGTAATAATGATACACTAAGACAATTACTATCAAAGACAAATTACGGGAAAAAAGAATAACTTCACATGGAGCAAAAATTTTCAATCAAATCCCAAAACAAATTCGAGATTTAAATGATGGTCATCGATTTAAAAATGAAAGCTTTATGGCTAACTGTTTCAACAATAACTACCTTAATTAACTGACACTAAATGGAAATTCACTTTTTCATCAAAATATTTTAACTTCTATTGTCTCACTTCAAATTTTATTGTTTGTTTACATGTCACAAGTTCAAAATTAAGTTCAAATTAATGTTCAAATTAAAATCCTTAACGATATGTTTATATTAATGTCTGAATAATATCTCTTAAA
>JACWBX010002171.1:0-11396 GCA_014622435.1 Polypedilum pembai | reverse complement strand
TTTATCATTTTATTGCATATTATGTTATTTTTGTTCATTTTAAAACTATTCTAAGCAATTTCAAAATATTTTATGAAATAACTTGGCCTGGACGACAGCATATGCTGTTGAGCTTACTGTTTTAGATAGAAATTATAATAAGGAAAAATTTTGTTTGTGTTGCATACAAATTGTTTAATTAATCAATTTAAAACTTTAAAAAAATTTTATCAAGCATTTTTCAATTTTCACCGAAATGAATATCAATAAAAAGCAATATTTCATCATTAATGGCGCTCTGGTGACCACAAATAAAAATTAAATATTACATGTTATACATCATTAAAAAGGTCTTTCAAATACCTTTCCAACAAGGTATAAACTATTTTTTTGCGATAAACTGGTCAAAAGTTATGAATTTTCAAATATAAGCATGGCAGAAGCATGACTTCGGAGGGCCTTAAAGCTAAAATTTTAGATTTTTGAACAAAAAAAATTTTTTTTCTCATTTTATAGAAATGATATAAAGACTAAAAATCCAATAAAATTAATTTTTTTGAAAAATTTATTTTTTTTGCCTATGGCCTATAACAACTCTGATTTTAATGAAGACAGGAGATAAGCCTGACGGTCTCGTAATATTCGTCGATGGACCTTTCTGTAAAAATTCTAAATATTCTAAATCCGCAAGACTTCCAACTCGGGATTCAAAACCAAAACCATCAGCTTGTTAGGCCAGTGCCTTACCACTGACCCATCAAGGCAGCTCAGAACTCAATTGAATAATCATACTCTAAGGCAAATCATTATTAAATTATTTCCTAGAAAACATTTATTTTTCTAGCCTATTGTGGCATTATAAACAGAAAATATGGGCTTTCAACTTATTTAGAGAAAAAATGTAACGTAATATGTTAGTGCACAATTATGTATATTTACAATTATTAGATTTTAAACTGTGACATTTGTCACATAAGTTCAGTCCTTGTTATTATTTCAAAGTGTAAGCATCTATTGTTTAGAAAATAAAATTTAAGTAGTTTTCAATGAGTTAATAATTTATAGGCCCAGACAAATTCAAACATTTATTTATACATTTAAGATGGAAGAGTCAAAATCAAGCATGGAAAAAGAACTAAGCTTCATTGATAAACTAACAACTGATAATTATATTTTTTGGAGTTTTAAAATGAAAGCTTATTTGCAAGAAAAGGGACTTTATTACACCATCACAGAAAAAGAACCAGAGTTAGAAGATAAAAACAAGGAAGAAATTCAAAATTGGAAGCGTGATAATAATAAAACTCTTAATCTCATAATCTTAACAGTCTCAGATACAATTTTAATTAACATTAAAAAAGCTAAAACAGCAAAAGAAGCATGGAATATTCTTAAAAATGATTTTCAATTCCCAAACTTGGCATATAGAGTAAAATTGTACAAGAAAATCTTTCAATCAACATTGAAAAAAGGTGCTAGCTTGCAGTCGCATTTAGATAAATTTCTTGGATATGTAGAACAATTAGATGAAATTGATGCACCTTTGGATGAACAGCTTAAGATTGGTTTACTACTTGCAAGTTTAAATGAAGATTTTGACTCAATCATTAGTGATATAGAAACTTTGAATGCAGAAAGATTGACATTGAGAAATGTCAAAGATTTCTTAATTCAAGAATTTGAAAAGAAAAAAGAACAACGTAAGCTTAATGAAGCACTTCAATCAAAATTGTTGCAATCAGGTAATTTGAAAAAAAAAAAAATCTGTCCACTTTTCAGTCACTTTATTTAATCTATTTGTTCTCAAAAAGTATTCACTAAAACAAAAAATGGTTAAATGTCTGATATTTGACATTTCAATAAGCAGTTTTGATTTCATTCAAATTTTAATTCGGCTTCAAAAAATTAATCGAAATTTGAAATTTTCAACAAGTTTTAGTGAATTTTTGAATTAGAACAATTGTAAAAAATGAACAGTTTTATTTTGAATTACCTGTTAGCATGAAACTAATACTTTTTCAAATTATTTTCAAATTCAAAATCCAGGAACAAGTAATCGTTCTTCTTTACAATCAAATAATTGTAACTATTGCAATATACCAGGCCATTTTAAACGAGATTGTTTGAAATTAGTATACAAGAATGAAAAAGTTCTTTATGCAAAAAATCTTGAACAAGTTCGACGTAAAGCTCGTGAAAATGCGTTAGCACAGCATATGAAAAATCAATTGGATCCAATGGACACTGAATGGTATGTAGGTTGTGGTGTAGATCACACACTAATATAAAATCAATTTAATTTTCCAGAAATCAACCAGAATCCAGAATATACGAGTTCCAGATTAGAAAAATTACAAGAAATCCAGCATCAAGATATCAAATTTCAGTCTTTAATTATTTTCATTCAGAAATAAAACGCAGTAGCTGAAAGGAAAATCCGAAATTTAGTAGAAGTTGTTAATTGTCAAGATTGTTATGAGTAGAAGACATTAATAAAACAAATTATAAACTGAAAGCAGTTTGCTATTACGCATTTACTAAATTTTAGTGATTTTTATCCTTTTCTGTGCCACGACAGGCTTCAGTGAAAAAACTTTTTCTCGTGATACACTTAGTGACAAATTCAAGAAAATTTTATTTCATTTATAAAAACAGTTTTCCAAAAAAGACTTCACACCAACAAAATACAAATTTAATCATTAAAAAAGGACTGGAAAAGCAAATTCGAAAACGTTTTGTAACAAATGAAATATTTCTTACTAAAATTTCTATTTAACAAGTAAATTTATATTTATTTAAATTTTTACAAATTCTTCTTTAAAAATAAATTTTTCATTTGCAATTCGAATCTTTTGTTCATTCGAACTCCTTTAATATTAACACTGCTGCTGTTAGTTTTAATTTTTTGAGGATTTTCAATAGGTTTTGATGGGCTTATTAATCTCTTTAAAATTGGAATTTTGCTAGATTTTGTTTGAACAGTTTTTTGTTTTACATCACTGTATGTCAATGATCTTGGTCGAACTGGTAAAATTGGCTTGACTGGAGTTTTTCCAATATTTTCACCATAAACTGATCGTCGAATTCTTGCATCAATTGATGGAATGTCGATGATTTTGGGGCTGACAAAAACAACTTTTTTTGTACTTTTCGATATAGACTTTTTATGACTTTTCAAAATGCTTCCTTCAATTTGTGTTTCTATCTTTTTGATTGGTGAAGTTTTCTGTGGAAATGGTGTACTTGTTACTTTTTCTGGTTCATTTAATTCCATTGGTAAATGAATTTTTTGGTATGAAAAATTTGTTTGTGTTTGATCATTTTGATAATGAAATGAAACAAATTCAATATCGTCTGATTGATCGCTATCATAAATTGTTTCGAATGATTGATTTGAAAAATTCATGGTAAATTAATTAAATTGACTTTTATTTTTTTTTAAATGTTGATTGTAGAAACTTTAAACTGAGATTGATGATTAGTTTGAAATTTGTTGTTATTTTATATTAAATTTTTTAAACTTTCAGGTAAATTTTATAAAACTAAAAATTATTGTTTTTATTTTTTTGAATCTCAAAAGAATCAAATTGAGAATTTTATTAGGAATTAAATTGTTATTAGAAAAGAACGAATAATCAATAAATGTTTATTTTACATGGCCGTATGAGGCAAAATGAGAAAATTTTTCCAAAAATTACATGAACGTATTTTTCGATTAGACATAATTAAATGATTTTAAAATGGGTAAAATCATATTTTCAAGTGAAATTTTTGAGTTTTTTACTTCTTCTTAAACCACACTAACTTAGTCAAAATTTAATATTTTTATTAGTGTAAAAAAGTTTTAAAACCGTCATAAGAAATTTTATAAGTTTAATGAAGTTTGCATTTTTAAGAGTTATAATTGTGCTTCAGAGTAATTAAACTACTGATCCGTAGCCAGTAGTAAAAATGTACTGTAGAAAGTGATCTAAAGCAACAAAGTATATTTTACTTTTACAACTCTGCTGTGCTTTATTAGCACAAACTTTATGTATGTTAAAAAATTTTTACTCCATGCATCTGCATTCTTTTTATTTAACCTTTGTTTCTCTTTTTATATTTACACGTCTGGGTCAACATAGAAAATATAATTTTAAAACTTTATACCATATTTTTCATTATTCATGAAAATTAGCTCAATTTTTATTACATTATATACTTTTTATAAAGTATATTTCAACAGTTGTTAATAACTTGTATAAAATAATACAAAATAATGCATAATGTTTCAAGTTACTTTTCTTACAGTTCTCAATTGCTTTATGTTATTTTGTACTTCATTTGAAAAGTTTTATTTAGCCGCTTCATTGTCATAGAGTTTGCCAACATGAGTATAAGAAGAACTATGAGCATGTTTTTTTCTTTTTATAAGCATATTGCCGATCTCTATATACTCGAAAATTAAAGAAATAGGCAATTTTATTAAACACTAAATATCATTTGCAGTATGTGAAATTTTTATTATACAAATTCAAAGAAAAATTTATTATGAAAATTCATTATAAACTCAAAAAGAAAACAAAACGAACAGTTGCGCAAAAAAACTATTTGTAAAAAAGTTGTTTTTACATAAAAAAAGAACACTCCGGGCTCAACCGGGATTTGAACCCGGGACCTCTCGCACCCAAAGCGAGAATCATACCCCTAGACCATTGAGCCGATAAATGTTACATATTTTATGTTGAAGAAAAGAAAAATTTATATCTTCATTTTACAGTTTAACTTTCACTTTTTAATATTAAATGAAACTTTTTTGTATAGCTCAGAAGATTAACTTAAAATAAGAAACACTGAATTAAAAGCTTGAGCTTCAATCTAAGCTTTTTAAATTTTATAAATGAAAGATTGAAAAAAGTTTGAGAATCTTAAAAAAGTGTTTTTATTTATTTTTTCTCATGCGGGGTAAGACACTTTTTACAAAACCAGCTTTTTAACTTCTGTAAGAGGAAAAATGATTATTTAAAGGTTTTACAACAATTTGATGTTAGTAGAGTTAATTAAATTTAAAAAATTCCACACAAAATTTTAGAGTTTCTGTTTTTGATATTATGACATAATTTTCTTTGCAGAATTCGTTAAAATCATTAAAAACATTTCAAGCATGGCGCAAACAAATATCAATGTGTATCTAAAAAATTTTTATTTCAGTAGCAATCAGTTTCTTTATCAATATTCCAAAACCATAAGGCAATAATGAGAATTCCAGTAATAGGCAGAGCACCATAGATTGCATTGTTTCTTTTTTTCTTCTTTTTTCCTTGAATTATTGCCTTTGTTTTCCATAAAATAATTATCTTTTACTTCCTTTTTATCTATTGGCGTTGCTGAACAAATAATTACAACTCCAATGAAGAACAATAACAAAATTTTGAAAAATGTTGTTTTAGAATTTTTAGACTTAAAAAGTGAGAGAAAATTTAAAAATTTTAGTTTTAAAAAATATTTTAGAGAATAATTTTCACTTACCATTTTCAATGAGATCCTGTTATAGTTGGCAATGTTTTTGCTATGAAAAAGATTCAACTTCTTCTGATCAAAATAAGTTCTTAACATGACAGTCAAAAATTAACTGATAAAAATCAAACTTTCATATATATTTATATCAGAAGGAAAAATTTTCTCGCAACATCTTCTTTTATGTCACCATGTGAATTCCTTTCAAAATATCCTTTGATAAAGACAAACTTGTTCTTAGTATGGAAAAACTACAATTTTTTCATATAAGTCAACGAACTGTACATTTATTCGTCATGGCTTTGTTTTAAAGGATAATAAATATGAGCGGATGGATACTGGAATAAAAATATTTTTTATTGTATAGAAAAGAGTAAAAATTTGCCTTTTTGCCCTTTATTTACATTTTTTCAAAGAAGTAACAAAAAATTTTTTTTTCTTTTTTATGAAAAATATTCCATAGTGTCCATTCCCTTGAATAAGAAATAATTTAAAAATTTTTAGATGGTTTTTAGTGCATTATTTAACATAAAAATTACTCTGGTTCAAATTTTAAAACCTTTGACTTGAGTCTGATTTGTTTGTAAAAATTTATGAAAGATATTTGATTCTAATCAATAAATGTTGAATAAAACAGGAATTATTATTTAATTTTTTCAATTAATTGGATTATGCTCAATTTATATTTTATGAAAGTTTAATTTTTACATTTTTTTACAAAACAAAAGATTAAAAAGTAATGAATAATTTGTAAAAAAAATAAGTTTTTTCTTAAAAGCGAAATTTCTTATCTTTTCCATCATTATTTTAAGAATAACTGTTTTAATAAACAATTTAATAAATATTTTTAAATATTTAAAAAATTTAAGAATAAAGATGAAAGTTCTTATTTGTTCTATTTATCGCAAGATTAGTATAGAAAAAAGTCCTAGCAAATTCTCAACTATTTCATATTTATTCAACTTTAAATTCGTTCTTAGCTTCGGAATATATCTTTTTCATTATTTTTGTGTTTACCGTGGCACAAAAAGTGCTGTAACAAAAACTTAAGTATAGATTAAATATTTATTTATTATTTATTGACTTCATATTTGATTTGTAAAATTATTTATTTGTACATCAATGTTATAATATTATAAAATGAAAGAGCAATATTTACTGTTCTAAAATGCCTGTAGTTGTTACTGGCTACATTTTTAAGAAGTATTTACCAACTCACTATTTTTTTCCACAAATAAAAATTTAGCTAATAGTCTGCTACAATAATAATAGTCAAAAACTACATCTATATTTAGGCATAAGAAAAAGTTTTGAAAATAATAAAACTATTTTAATGAAATCAAAAAATTTAATTAACTTTTGCCATTTTTCAAGAAAGTTGGAAAGATTGCTATGTCACAAAACAAAATTTGTCTTTCAAGTGTGTTAAGAATCTAAATTTTTTAGCTCATCACTGAATTATATCAAAGTAAATCATATTAATGACGAAAAATATTTTTTGATAAAATGCTAATATTCCTAATAAGTGTTTCTTAAATTTCTTTATTAAAATTATTTAATCAAAATAAAGTAATTTCAGGCCATCTCATCTTTAGTTTATATATTTCTTAAGTAAAATGTTATTTTTAATAATAAAAGTGAGCAGGCTATGACAAAATGTCAAATGCTAAATGTTTATTTTATGAGCCCATTAATAAAAACTGATAATCTTAAAAATGACTAATATCTATCATTTTCTGTTTCCTTTTCTTCAGCTTTCTTATTTTGTTTTCTATTTTGTCTAAAGAAAAACCAAAAAAGACTTTTAAAACTTGTCTATAAAAAGTTCCTTTTAGTACAAAAAATTCCAGTCTTAAAAGAATTTATCATTACTTGATCTCTACTGACGTCTTTAGCTTTTTGTGTGACTAAGTCAAAAAGCAAACAACAATAAAATTAAAACAGAAAATAAACCAGTATTCCAGTTACAACATCAGAAGAATTAGGTTTTTTTTGTATATCTAAAAATAGAATTGTGAATTTAAGCTTCTGCATGTTGACGATTACGTTATGAATAGAAAGACAAATATTGTTTAAAAAGCAGCTTTACTTGCAAAATATTACTTATCGTAAAACATTACTATTTATGATGACCATTGACAAATCCTAATTCCCTTTAAAATTGCCCTTTCATTTTATAATGTTTTAACTTTGATTTATAAACCAGTGAGTTCAAAAATCTAAAACAAACTCAATAAACAGTAATTAAGTAATACATTTTGTTATTTAATTAAATATGGATTATATAATTACAGTGGACAAGGCTTAAAAACATTTTGATTTTTCTATATAAATTTGTTTTTTGAATTTCAGTATTTATTCTTTTTTCCAAGATGTTAGAGCTCGTGATAAGTAGAACAAAGTAGTCATTGAAAAATGTTTTTTTGTATAAAAAGTATCAATGATTTTTTTTGCAATTTTGATAAGTTTTATTGACAGAGCTCGCCGCTTGCTGTTTTCATTCTTACATTTTTGGAAAAATGTAATTAGAAATCAAATTTTAATTTCTAAAGGAAAAAAGAAAGGAAAAATTTCATGCGATCAAAATATTTTCTAACTATACAAGTTTTTAAATGATTATTTTAATAAATATTTTATTCCATAATGTCTTCTAAGAGGCGATGACCAGAAAACTGATTTGAAATTTGCATATCATGCTACACGTGCTGCTAAAATTTATGTCTTTAACATTTGATTGTTTCTTGTTTAAGCACCAACATCAACTCCGTTATATTTTTTTTTATTAAATACAGCATCTGATGAATTTTGAAAAACTTATAAACTTTTGTGTCAATAAAAATTTTCGCTCATTCCTACACATTAAAATTTTGCATTGAAGCAAATTTGACGTCAACTGAAGGCACGGCCTGAGATCAAGCTACAATGTGTTGCTTTCTAAACCAGTTTTGCCTCGTGCGTCGTCAAAACTATAGAGTGGTATAAAATATTGTCGCATCTTTTGTACTCCACTAAAAACACCAAAAAATGTGACGCACGTGTAAAGTTTAGTGTTTCTTCATTCACAAACCATTCTATATAAGATGTTGATGATTTTTTTTGTCCTCCTTCAGTAAACATTCAAATTTTGAGCTGTTAAGATCGAAGCGAAAGAAACTTTATTGCGAGAGGCATTGCATCTTTATAGAAATGATAAGCGATCCTTTGTTATGGAAAATTGTGTTAGGTCCTTTATCATCTCTGTAACTGTGATGTGCCTTACAAAATCTACAAAATTAAAAAAAAAATTTTTGTGAATTCTAGTGAAATAAAAAATTGAGGTCTAAAAATAAATTTTAAAACTTATATCAAGTGATTGTATCTAAAATATTAAAAAATTTTTAAATTTTCTCATGAAAGAATGATAAAGACAAAATAATGCAAAAAAGTTGTAGTATGATACCAAAAGTGATTTGATATGACAAAAAAACCAGTTGTTTTAAATTAGAATCAAGAAAAAGCAAATTTTAAATTTACATTAATGATTGACGTGTTGTTAAGAAATTTCTGATTTTAAAATATATAGTGATGTGTTAAAAAAATTCTAAAAAAAGTTTTGAGTTTAAACGTGTGTAATTATTGCAGCATTGATGGTCGACTGTTGTGCCATTGCACAAAAATGTGTCATAGTTAAAGCTTAAGTGTGCTGCGAGAAAATTTTAAAAACAATATATCAAGTGTCTTTTTTACTTAAATTAAAAAACTAAATAGAAAATTTTCAATAACTTATCGAGTTAGCAATAACTCTTCCTGGGAAAAATTATAATCCATAAATCCATACAGCCGACATTTTATTAGAAAGAAAATTTATTAATGTATCGCGGAAAATATTTTTATATATTAAGATGTGCTGCAAGTTGCTGTAATTTAAATTAACACCAATCTGGTAAAATAAAAAATGCATACATATATGCAAATCAAATTTTTTCTCTCAAGTGTGACACGAATCAAAAATAGTTGACCAATACTGGAATAAATTATAGCTTTAAAGCAAAGGATTAGAACTCTTGATAAGCAAAACATTGAATAATGTTTTTTGTATGAATAGTATTAAAAATTTTTTTGCAATTTTTATAATCAATATATATAGTTGAGTGATGTTTGAAGCCTCCTTTTGCTTCCATTTACTTCCATTTGCTTCCATTTACTTCCATTTGCTTCCATTTAATTCCATTTGCTTCTATTTACTTCCCTATCAATTTTTTTCTTTATAAATCTTCCCTAAATGTCACAAAAGGTCCAAAAACGTGTTGCAAGTGATTTTTTTAAGCATGGACTCAGATATGAGGTCATATACTATGAAAATTTCAAATTTTTTCAATATGGGAGTATAGCATATCGGTGAAAAGGTCTTGATGAGTGATTATGATAGCAATGACATTTTTTGGAATAATGTCGATCATAGGCCAGTACATGGCAATCAACAGTGGTCCGGCATGATGTTGTTTAAAAATTTCCCAAATGGCACAAAACATAAGGAAAACATGTCAGAAGTAAATTTAGAGACATGAAGCCCAAGTGTATGGACCTCAGGTATTAGAGCATTTACTTTGGGAAAACTTATAATGTAGATATGTTGCGTATTGTTAAAAAGGTCTTGACATGTAGGATACGATAACTATTGAATTTTTTTAGGGTGATGCCGACCATAGGCCAGTACATGTCGGTCAATAGTGGTCCGGCATAATATTGATCAAAAACATCCCAAATATCATGAAATGCAAAAAAAACATGCCAGAAGTATTTTATTGACATGCAATTTTAGTGCATGCACTTCAGACACTAGATTATGATCTTTAAAAATCGCTCTCTTCTATCTAGACTTTTAAAAAAGACCAGTTGGTTGAAAATGCACCACGTCTACTTGGCGAGTTTATCAGTTTTTTGAATTACAACAATCAATGACTTAGAAATTATTTTAACAAATAATAGTAACCATTGAATTGGAATTTTTAAAAGAGTTAAGTGTGAAAAAAAGTTTTGGAACTTAAAATATTAAAGAATCAGACGTTCAAGATTAAACTGGACAAATAAAAACATTTTTTTTGAAATTTCTAAAAAGTTCAATGAAGAGTTTTATGTATTAATGAAACTCGCCTAAATTATCTTACTTTAAATTATAAAAATGTGAATACTGTTGAAATTATACCTGGAGACTTTACAAATGTTAAATTTTTATGCTCAACATATACATTTTTAGTGTTCAACACAGTGTTTGAGTGTTTTAATGCTCAGCACTAATGTTTGAGTTTTTCATTGTTCAAGACTGTGCTTCAATGCTGAGACATAGACTTTGAAATTTTCATTGCTTACCTCTAATGGTTTTTTTTGATGCTGAACACAAAAATTTAAAAGTTTTTTTAGTGCTCTGCGATGTATTTGAGCTTTTGATGCTCAGCACTAAATGTTGAGTTTTTAATGCTCAGCACAAAAAATTGAGTGCTCAATGCTCAGCTTTAAATGTTTGAGTTTTTCAACAATGAGTCTTAGATTTTGAGATCTTTAGTGCTTAGCACTTTTTTACTGAGCTTTATAATGCTCAGTACAATTTTTAAGTTTTTCGATGCTCATCATTTAATGTTTGTGCGTTTTAATTCTTATTAGTTAATGTGATTGTTTCAAGGCTCAGCACTATTTTTGAGTGTTTTAATGCTCTACACTGTGTATTAAATATCTCAACGCTAAGCTTAGATTTTGAGATCTTCAATGTTCAACTCAAGGAATTAGAATTCTTGATATCAAAAAAAGAGTAACCATTGAAACTCATAAATTCTGTATGAAACTAAAAAAATTGTACTCAACTCATTGTACAACTCTTATTTATTGACCATTACAATGCTGTGAACAATATTTGAGTTTTGATTTTCATCATTTGATGTATTTTA